>JABUQX010004216.1:15000-42757 GCA_015478945.1 Trachelipus rathkii | reverse complement strand
TATATATATTATATATATATATATAGTAATATATATATATAGGGCCAGCCTCTGAAGAGCCACAATCCATATCTTTCAAAAAACTACTTACCAGGGCTTACCGGGAAAAAAAAGGAAATACATTGTGCTGGAATCCTGGCAAAATTTACCGAGGAAATGTATTTAAATTATCAAAAAAATTTTAAAAAGGTAAAACGTATATTAAAAAAAAAAAAAAAAAAAAAAAAAAAAAACAAACTTCAATATCTCGAAAACTACAAAGCTTACAGGAATGAAATTACATTTTGTGGAATTCCTTGTAAATTTTGTGTTCAGGGGAAATTTAAAAAAAAATAAAAAATAAAAAAAATTTAAACAATAATAAATTGGGCCCTAGTTTTTTTTCGGAGGGCGAGGGGAGGGGAGTGCTGGGACATAGTACTTATATATTATATATTATTTGTAAGGGTTATTACAGGCCAAAAATTTAGGGCTCGAGGCCGACGGGGACACAGAGGGACGCTTTTCCATACCCCGTAGGGGAGGGGCGAAAGAACCCCCGCGGACAGCCCAAAAATTACCAAAAGAGCGGGGGGGTGTTTTTCCGGGAGGCCCTCCCGGAGAGGGGGGGATTTAGAGTCTCCTACCCGTAGTTCCCGGTAAAGACCAAGGCCAGAGACCCGACTCCCCTGCCATCGTGCGGTATACCCTTGGGTATCAGTTTTAAAAAAAAAAAAGCAAAATTAAAATAGGAAAGTCTCTATTTATTTTTAACGAGTACCAATAAAAGGTCTCTAAAAATAGGCTCTCTAATCATTTTTACTATAATTATTTAACATAATTTTTTTTATTTTTTTTTTTTTACATTTCCTATCCAAAATTTTACGAGGTTTCCAAAAAATGTATCCTTTCGCTGAGCTATTGTAGTTTTTGAGGAGATATATTTTTTTTTTTAATTTTTTTTTTTTTTTTTTTTTTTTTTTTTTACATTCTCCCGCACTAAAATTGGACCGCTTTCCGCCATTTTTCTTTCCTAGTAGCGTTGTAGTTTTTTGAGATATGGATTTGTGGCTGCTTTTTAGGTATTTGACATTTTAATATATATATATATATATATTATATATATATATTACTATATATATATATATATATATATTATATATAATATATTATATATATATATTATATATATATATATATAATTATATATTATATATATATATATATATATATTATTATATATTATATGGTATATATATGTGATGACAGGGAACCACCCATTTTTAGAGAGAAAATTTTCAGTTCACCGGATTAATTAATTCGATATTATTCGGATACATTATATCGGTTCCAAACCATCCTACCATACGCCAAATTTATGTTTATTTTATTTAAACAAAAGGGAAGGCCATTAATTGGTTAGTTGTAAAATGAATTGTGTTACCATATTAGACCGGTATTGTCCCGAAGGGAACTATTATTTGTTAAGCGTTTTCCCGATTTTAAATTTAATTTTTGTCGGAAAGAAAGTGTTTAACTGCGATTACTATTGTTATGAAGTTATTAAACTAATGAGGTGTTTCAATTTTGATGTAAAATTAGTTATAGAGATTTTTACACTTTCTCCTGAGGGTTGTTGGTTTGTTGGTTTTCTTACGAAAAAGCTTTATAAATATTAGTTTATAATCCCCAAGAATTTGTTTGATCTATTTTGGCAAGTTCAACAATTAATGCAAGGTAAATTTTTAAAAAACAGTTTTTCTTTTTCCCGCTCGATGATATAGATGATTAAGTTAGAAGCATAGTTGGGCCTTTCATTAATCCATTAGGTTTAAGGTTTAGTTTGGGGAGGGACTCATAATCATTTTAACGTTAGGGTTTAGTTGGGCCTTTCCATTATCCATTATGGTAGTGGTTTAGTTGGGGACCTTTCATATGCATTAGGTTGGGCCGTAGTTTGCGGTATAATGAAATGGGGGTGATTGTTATGGTAGACCACAGATTACTATTATATTATATTACTATATATATATTTTTATTATATATATAGTATATATATAATATTATATTATATATATTATTATATAATTTTTATAATATATTATATATATATTTATATATTATATGTGTGTGTGTGTTTGTAATCTTTAATTATTATATATTTATATATATATATATATATATATATATATATATATATATATATATATATATATTATATATATATTATATATATATATATATATATATTATATATATATATATACTTATATATATTATTATATATATTATATATATTACTATATATAGATTATTATATTAACAGGTCTTACCTCTAATTATTGTTCTTTGCTAGTGCTTCCATAAACTTTCATACATGTCCTGCTTCCTATATTGTTTTTTCCACATATACGCCGTCATATACGAGGACAAATGGTTCCGATAACGGCCTGCTTTTGGGATTTTGTTCTTAATTTTCACCCACTCACTTTCAATCGTATTTGTGTGTGCTTTTGTCTGGGGGTCTACAAAATTTAAAGAATGATTGCCTTTTAGATGATTTAAATATATTTCGTTTAAATTTTTATACCCTTTCCGTTCATATGTAATTACAGCCGTACCTGGGGCTATGTACTCCTCAAGTATTGATTTTAATGTTTCACTATTTCGTTTCGCTACCGGTACTAAAAAACACTTTCCCGAATCTCTTTCAATGCCTCCTACAACCTATTTCTCTTCAAATATACGTCCTTTATTATACTTCCTTTTACAGTCATACCTGGGGCTATGTACTCCTCAAGTATTGATTTTAATGTTTCACTATTTCGTTTCGCTACCGGTACTAAAAAACACTTTCCCGAATCTCTTTCAATGCCTCCTACAACCCATTTCCCTTCAAATATACGTCCTTTATTATACTTCCTTTTCCCGAATACAGATTTGTCCACTTCTACTATTTTATTTAATCCTCCTATTTTTTCTGTTGAATTATATATTTCTTCGCTGCAAACTTCCCTAAAAAAATTATGATAGTCAATTACCACATTTTTCCTTATTTTTTGCTAAATTTAATACAGCACTTGCAGGCACATCGGATAAAAAAAATAACACTAGTTGGAAGAATGTCAAATTTTATTTTCACCTTATTTAAGAAATATGGCTTTGACGCACTTTCAAACAGTTTCTTACAGCGAGGACAATGGTATAAGAATTTATCACTATTTCGGTAAATTCCACAGTTTGTCTGACACTTCCTACATCTCTTTTTATTTAAAATCAATTTTTTATATTGCAAAATAAGCTAATAATTCATAATCATTTCCACAAATTGAAAACAAATCTTGTAAAGTAAAACTTAACATTATACATTATTACTTACCATTAAACACTCAGACATATCATTTTAAGGGGCGGAGCTTCTTACACATAAATTTATCCTATTGGCTACCTTTCAGGGACTCATAACAGTTTCATTACACAGAGGTAAGTAATTCTATGGAAAATTCCATATTATTATTATTATTATTATTATTATTATTATTATTATTATTATTATTATTATTATTATTATTATTATTATTATTATTATTATTATTATTATTAATGTTTCGTTTTATTTGTTATTAAGCGCATAAAATTATTTCTTTTCTTTTTATCTTCATTTCTTATATAAATTAATTGTCTCCATTACTTACTTACGAGGCACCTAAATACATCACTTAAGTCCAATTATGTAATTTATCTTATATTAATATATTAACTTGTAACAATGTTAAAAAACAAACAAAAAAAACAAGATCTGCGCAAGAGCGCTTTGGAAAACTCAAGGATTTCCCTCTACCGTAAATTTAAAAAAAAAAATTTTTCTTGATCTTAACTGGAAGGACCACATTAACTTTAAACAAAAGAAAGTAATTAAATGTAATAACTTAAAAAAAAATAATTTTGATGGAAAAAATAATACTAAGCCCGGTTAGATAATTTTCGACAACTCTCTCCTCAATCCATTACACTCTTACCTTATACAAATAGATGTAAAATTTGTCAACTCTCCTCACTCTCTCAAAGTTAAATAATATTAAATAATATATGCTTCAGAATCAAAATTTAGAATGAAAAGTATAAAATGAGGTATATATCTATTAGAATATATAATTTTATTGTATATTATAGTATATATTAAGTATCGATTTACAGATGCTTGTTTTTACTTACATGATACAATCTATACTTATTTCTAATATACTATTTTACAGTTCAGTAAGTACGCTAATAGTTCGCCTCTACGGTAGTTGAAATCATCCTTTTTTTCTTTAATCACCTTGACACGATTTTGCGCGTAAAATGGGCTTTACTCCAGAGCTGTTACGCCATCTCGAGACCAGCGGCATATTGGTCTAAAAGCGGAATCACCACGCCATTAATAGGTTACCTCTTGGTCTGAAAGTTCTATAAGTGATCATTTTTCCCAAGGAGGAGTTGAATAAGGGCAGGTTTGTCTTGTGAGCGAGACATTTTATCGTAACTCCGCAGCGGGAGGTCTCGCGGTGCCCCGCCTAACACTCGTTAGATACAAGTGTTGGGGCAACAATGCGAGGTGTGTGACGATTGTGACTAATCCGTTCGTGGTAAATTTTTCACACAAAGACCGGAACATTTTAGGTATTCAAAGTAGTTTGTGAGAGAGACTGCATACAATCATGACGCAGACCAACCCTCTCCATATGTGTGTATATTTCAAGGGATGGATTCCCTCCAACGCACTCGCTCCCGTTTGAACCCTCTCACCATATAGAAAGATAGGAAAATGTAATCTCTCCGCGGCTAGTGTTAACCTCTGAGACGATTGGCTAAAAGGAAACCCATCATACCTCTGAAAACTTATAAGCTTCTCCCAGAGGAGCACGAAGAGGGCCGTGTCTCGTTGAAATATGAAACCTAACTGCCTCGACGGGCCTCCCCCGCCAAACCATTGCTCGTGTCAGGTATAGAAGAAGGGGACAACAACTGAAAAGGAGTCTGGCAATTCTATAGGGTAATTTTTAAAGCCTGGACATATCAAAGATATTTCAAGATAATCTTGGTTGCTCAATAAACGCTAGAACAATCAGCATGTTGTAATTTCAAATGGGTTCCCTTTACGCTCGGTCTTGAACCCTTACCTTGAGAGGTATCTCCCAGAGTGTTACCTCGGAGCCACTGAGTTTGGCTATTGGGGAAAACCCATCATTTCTTACCTGGCTGAGAAACTTAGACAGGCTTCCCAGTAGGAGCGAAGGGCGTGTTCTGGAACACCTAATCTCCTCGGCCTCGGGGGCCTCCTCCGCCAAGATAACCAACTCGGTCAGTCATAAGCAGTGGGCCTCACATGCTGTATAATAATACAATATTGTGTGCTTAAAATATTAGATTATAAGAATGTAGGCAGATCGACTAAGGGTGTTCTGAGGCTCCCGTTCATGGTACGTTTTATTGATTGGCCCCGGACATTATTTAGATATTCATAAGATATTTGGCAATAAATGGCCCCCTAGTCCCACAGCAGGTCTACTCTCTGCGCTGTTCGAGTATTCAACGCATTGACGTCTCTCTGGACCGGGTGTGGAACCCTGCAATATCCCGCTGTGAGAGGATCTCGGTACTCCGTGCTCTTAGTGCTGGAACCCTCACCTCCAAACATTGCAGCGACACTTAACACAGATTGAGCTCTAAAAAAAAGGAAAACCCCAAAAATCATAATTTAAACAATTTCCTGAAGTAGCCTTAAGTTCCTTCCCTCAAAAAAGAAGGATTATAGCCCCGAATAAGTTGCGTCGAGTCTGTCTTTGAGGATAATCAAAACGAAAATGATGGCTTTATACAAGCCACCTACCCGAAATCAGGGCAAACCCCAATAAAAATATTAATATATAATAATATATAAATAAATAAATTATAAATTTAAATAATAAATATATATAATATTTCTCATATTATTATTTTATATTTATGTATTATTAAACTTTACATAATAATTACTGATTTATTTACCATTAACCCTAAAGCCTCAAGTAATTAAAAATCAGTTAAATTTAATCAATAATGAGTAATTTCCAAATACATGGTCCCTCTACTTCATAGATGCTAATAACCTTAAATCCATGTATCTTATTGATTACTATATATTAGATCTATATGATTCTATATTGATTGTTTCAAGTCATATTCTGAGTATCATTTTGGATAGGCATAATATAAAAACATAATTATCTTTATATATACTATAATACCTGGTATACCAACGTAAATATAATGCTATAATATATCAGTTAAACTCGAAGATTTTCACGAATTAAATACAATACGTCTTTATATCAATAATAATAGATTTACGACATATAAACCAATCGTTGATAAGATTACCTATTTTGCCCGAAGATATAAGATAGCAGCCACGAGCGCCTGACACGCGGGGCAAAAACTTTTTTAAAACAATGTAATTTAATAACCCCTGTTCCTCAATTCTCATCACGCTAATAAAGAAGAACTCAAAGTTCTACCCACGTAATATTACCCAACAGCCCAAGTTTAAAATACCAACCCTAACAACCATAGGCATACAAAGAGCGTAATGCCACTATTCGCGCACTTTTAGATCATTATGACATAGATATCTTTCTTACCAAACCAAAGTAGACTTGTTAAATTTTGAGTTTATAACTGAATGTGTAATATGGTGCATAACTAAAATTTATCATACAGACGGAAACACCCCTTTTAAAGTTTAGCAGTATATTACAAATAATACTGATCAACGATTAGATTCAATTTTTACTCTATTTAAAAAAGAAAGTCGTTCCCCCTAATAAAAAGGTTAATCCATTAAACTCAAATAACTTTATTGTTACTAAAACATAGTAATAATTATATAATACCTGATTAAAACATGAACTCTAAGATAAAAATAATGTACAAGTGAACTAATAACTTCATATATAACATCAATAATATACTTTTAACTACACGAAATATAAACTTATTTAAACTTTTAATATACAATAAGTTCCAACATATTATGTAAAATATGAAACTATATTATATAATAATATATTTGCATTTTTTATAATACTAAAAAATATATACTACTAATCAACTAATTCTTAATATACATTTATTATATCAAATCATATTATTTATTATATCATAATCAAATTATAATACTCTAGTTCTTAATTCATATTAACATCTAATGGACCCTCTAAGTAGAACAGAGCCTTTTCCCCAGACAATCCACAATCATCCTCCCGATAAAATCCATACTATCAAGACTTATCCTGAAAAAGGATATACCATTGTCGCTGCCTGGCCAAATATTTTATACCGAGGACAAATGATATAAAAAAAATCAAAAAACAGAAAAAAATAAATAAACATACATAAAAAACAGAAAAATAAAATAAAAAAAGATATTCACACAATACATACCTCCCTGAAACAATCTAACAAAAAAGACATTTCACAATGGGAAAATGAACAAATTATGACTAAATTTGAGAATTTATCAGTTTTAAAGCTCTTTATTGGAACTGTAGATCGGGAAAATGTTAAAAAAAAAAGAATACAAAAACTTATTAAAACAAACCAAATAAAATATCAGCTAAAGCACTTTTTTAAATACACAGAAGGTAAGAGTTGTTAAACATTAATGTGAAGGAGAATCTATCACATCTTTAACGCCCAGTAAAGTAACTAACATTGTATACATTATAAAAAACGTTAAACTTAATTATTCCTCTAAACATTTTCAAGCAATCCTTAAACATTTATAAAAATTAACTCAAGTTAATCTATTAACACTGACACATAAACATTTAGCAAAAAAATGTATTAATCTAATAACCTCTTGTCTCGTTAATATATCTCTTACTAGAACCATAAATATCAGAATTATAATAATCGTAATAAATAAAAGTGTATATTACTATATATATCATATGAAGTATAATTTATCAATATAATAAAATTTATATCTAATAATATAATTTTAAATTATAATTTCAAACATAATAACAAAGTATTATCCAAACAATAACAATAAATAATATAACATATCAAGTCGTTATAATCTACTAATAAACTATAACTAATTCATTAAGTAAATTTTTATTGACGTAGAAGATTTATCAATTCGTAATGAACAAAATTAGTTAGTATAAAATGAATTCTCATAAGTACAATTTAGCGAAATAGTTTCGCAAATAGGTAATTTATTTTCGATAAACGTAGAAAACTCTCTGGTTTACTTTGAAACGGTATCCTCACAACCTGGCCAATTTTAGGTCAGGGCTCCCCGCAAGCCCCGCCACCGCGTGCCCCGCACCACTCACCGCCGGCTGGCGAGTTTATCCCATCCCCGCCCCGACCCCCTTCGCCTCGCGAGCCCCTCCGGGGCGGAGGAACCCGCCGCTGCACACCCATAATACCAAACCTGAAGCCGGCGCCGGGATACCCTCCGGTAAGCACCCTCCCGCAAGTAGGAGTGCTGTGGGTATATTAATTCCTTTACCTCCCTCTGATGTTCCCTGCGTAAATTGGCGATTCCTGAGAGGCCACCCGACTCCTGCCGCATCGGGGTGTTGCATCACATATTCTTATGATGTACCCGATGTGAAACGGATGTAACCCTAATCGTATGTAACAGCGATATATACTTTACATATGTTGACTAAAACATTTATTACACATAGTACAGAAAGATCTTTAAATATTGCTCTTATAATTCACGTTACGAATAACAACACTTTGTAAATTATAACAACAATCTCTTAAATATGAGCCCCGCTATCTAATTCCAATATGCATTACTAATAATATAACCTAGAAATATTTAATAACCATAAAATTTATTTTTAGATTAGATTTTTTTTACTTAATTGTAACATTTCTAACACAATATAATCACCCAATACTTTACTTTCAACACGATAAAATATTACCTCACAATATAATCCAAAGTATTCCCTCTTTATTTCCACGCCCCCTTATGACTCAAAATAGTAAATATTTTAGTAGCTCTTAAGTTGACAGGACGATTACTAAATAAACGTATTATATTTTTCTTTTTCATATTCACTCACCACAACCTAATTAATAATTTGCAATCATATTCTCTGACCATAACCAGACAATTCCAATAAGCAAAGTTACTTGTATACTCATTCCCCTCCATTTACCCCTCACTTATTGATGGTTTACGTCGCATTGTTAATGCTCGTGTAATTGACTGATTTCGGATAGTGAGTTAATGAGCACTAGCACTCATATACTAAGGGAAGAGAGTTCTTCTTAGTAACCCATTTATTAACACAGCGAATATATTTGTACTTAATATACTCATAATAACTCATAATATGATTTAACTATTTATAAAAAACATTAATAAAAGTTATAATACATTAAGCATCAATATTAAGAATATCGTAAAGTAATAAAATTATAAATTGTCTAAAAGACAACTAGTTCATGGTCATATCTAATAGATAATAGGATAGTCATGATCATATCTAATCTAATAGATAATAGAAAGTCAGCAACCGAAGGAACAGAAAGACTGATCTACTTTTAGTAGAGAACAGAAAGCCTCCTGTATCTCGCCTAAGTAACAACAGAAATACGATACACCTTCAAAAAGACTACTCAAAAATATGCTCGATAGGCAACAACAGATAGATAACAACGACCTTTCTGATTGCCAACAAAAAGATTGTTAAACTTCTAATAGAGAATGGAAAGAAGATGACCATGTACCGAAATCATCTGGTGAGAATTATAGGTCAAATATTATTTATATATTTAATATATTTATATAAAGTATATATATTAATATATATATATATATATATATATATATAATATATATTATATATATAGTATATATATATATATATTTATATATATATATATATTAATATATAAATATATATATTATATATATATTATATATATATATAATATTTAATATTGTCTGTCCACAAGGGACACTGACCCACTGCCAAAATAATGATTAATATGTATATTTATTATCTAAAAACAATATATATAATTATATATTATAAAAATTATATGAAGACTATAAACTGCAGCTGCAGTTAATCATGGCTCCGGAAACAAAAGATTTAAAGCAGTAGAAGAATATGAAACCGGTCGAAAAAAAAGCCCACAAGCACGTTAAAAGGTAGTTTTTTTTAATATACCTATATATATAATATATTAATATAATATATGTTTATTTATGTAAAATTAATTAAGTATAGTATTTATTCTGTATGTTTATAATTTTATGTTTTTAAAATATAAATCAAAACATAGTAATAATTTAATAAATATATAATAAATATTTATAAAATTTATTTATATTAAGAATAATATATATAATAAGATACATATTCTTATAATATAATTAATTATAATTATATTATAAATTATATATTATATATAAATATATATAATATATATCATATAGTATATATATATTATATAATATATATATATATATTTATTATATATTATTATATATATATAAATTATAATATGAATATTATATATTAGATATATATATATAATATGTATATGATATTATTATTATATATATAATATATATTATATAATTAGATATATATATAATATATATACTTTCCCCAAGACTGGGAGTAAGTGCGTAACATGCCTCCGGAAACAGAAAAATAACAGAATTACGAAGAGTATGATCGCAAGTCGAAAAGAAAAGTCCCAGCCTTACCCCCTTGTTTATATCCTTTTAGTGAGAACTCGTTGCAGTAACAGAAAATCCATCCTAGAGCTTCATGGTTTACGTGAATAGACCTTCATTATGGCGTCTCGTCAATGTGGGGTTCATCCATTGGCCCAGTGGGCACACAACCATACCCCCCACAAAAAACCCGCCTTCCTACTCTACGATCATTTGTTCGTTTTCTTCTTGCCTGTCAAACTCAGATTTCTATACTCCTCCAAGCATTGCCATTAACGTTGACTAGAATCTACTTTTCTTTGTCTCCAGCCTGTCGATTCCAAGCATACTCACCACTATATATCCGCTTACCAACCGACTATCATCCATCTCTTTCCACATGACCAAACCATTCTCAACGTACTTTTCATTTATTCTGCTCATTCATTCCTTTCTTCACACAACACAACTCTCAATAATACGTTTCATTCTCAAATTTTATCAATTTCTTCTAAACACACAATAACACCACTCCCTAAGATTGTCCATCTTTGTTACACAACTTTACAACTCATTCAATCTGAGACTGAAAAGGCATCATATGAATTATATTATTAGTATATATTATATTATATATTTGATATAGTATATATAATATATAATATAAGATAATAAGTGACTATATATATTATATATATATTATATATATATATATATTATATATAATATAAATGGGAGCGAGGATGTAACTGTCCGGTTAAAAACTGTGAATACATTCCCATCACAGAGTCAGAACCCTTACGGAGAAACAAGGTTAGAGTTGGTTTAAACCATTCATTCCGATACTTCCGTGCCTCTGGTTCGTCAATTTTCGGCTGCTTTATCTTACACTAGAATGCTTATCTCATACTCGCACCACACTCCCATTCTTCATATTTACCTTCCAGACTGACAAGCACATACTCGAATGCTACCTTTTGAGAAAAGTTAAAAATATACGAAACATAACCTGCTCTAGAGACTTCTGCTGGAAGGGGCCGTAATTCTGAAGACAAATGCCTCTCGTCCGACTTCTCAGATCATCACCACATTGGATTTGGTTGTCATCAGGAGAGATAATAGGGTGCCGCCATACGATTTCGTTTACCAACAAGCTCTGGAGCACGGTGATTTTCTTCATTAATTTCAAGCAACATTCTCTTTAACTGTCTCCTGTAATCTAATTTCCACTTCGTTGAGAACCACCTTTCTCTTCCTCTAGACCTTTTCTCTTGCTCTTGACCGAAGCTCAAATGCTTTACCACTCTAACATCAAACCGTGATCTGTTTCATCTTATAATCGCCGTCCTTAATTTTCAGTCAAAAAACGTCTGTTGCGCATATAAACGCAACGATGTTTTCTGTTTTCTTAGTTAATAATTTGGATATTTCTGAATTTTCTACTTTAATGCTTAGACTCTCTCGTCAATCAGCAAGATTCATAGGTTCTGTTTAACTATCACCCAATTCTACTCATTATCCTAAATTCTTCTACTATCTAAACTCAAAAATTTAACAGATTCTAACTCTTCTCCTCATTTCTTAGAAATCATCATTTTAAGTGACTTCAATGTTCACCACCACAAATGTCTTCCCTCTAGTTCTCAAGATGCAGCTGGTGAGCTCGTCTAACTTTTTATGGTCAGAACAAACTTGAGCAGTTGGTGCAGCTCCCTACCGGTAATCCTGATCGTCTTAGAGATCAACCAAACATGTTCTCAACCATTCTCCTTATATTGTTTAACTCTTTCCTTCTTTGAAGTTTTCCTATCTCCTTATCTCAGTATCGTTTTGTCTATTCAAGTCTTTCTCAGGAACGGCCTACACCTTTGGAAAAGAGACGTTTTGACAGTTTGGTGCTGTTAAATGGCCTGACATTCAGTGAAACATCTTTGATTTCCCATGAAATGATTACTGTTTCGGCTAGAGTTTGCAGAACATATAGTCGAAGTGGTGATTCTCTTAGACATAAAGGAGTGCATTGCATTATATCTTTCCTTTCAACTAAAACTAATACGCGTTGGTTTAACTCAGTTTGGTTCTTGTGCTAGTCGCTATAGGAAAACTACCTTCAGATCTTACCGTCGCCTTCAAACTCTAGGTACTCGTGCTTCCTGGTACCGCGTAAAGTTTATTCTTCGAGATTCAAAACACTCTTTTCTCCGCAGGAAAGAAAATGATTATTATAGATCTCTACCTCTTGCTCATTCTTGCATTTTGAAAAAAATATCAACCCCAACTTTGCTTTTTCCTCTTTCCCTCATCTCTTATTAGCTGACGATAATACTACTGTCTTACCCTTCAGCAAAATCTGAATTAGTCACCCAAAATTTTGATTCTAATTCCAATCTACTCTTCTATCCAACTCATTTGTGTTTATTAATACTGTAATTTATTCTAAAAATGTTATTTTCACTCTCACAGAGTTTAATACTAAGAAGGCGTACGATCCAAATGGTATCTCTCCTTTGTTCTCAAAACTTTTGCTTCTTATCTTGCACCTTGAATTAGTAAACTGTTTCGTTTCTACCTATCAATTTCAATCTTTATGCTCTGCTGAAATCGTGCACTTATTTTGCCTGCGCCGAAGAAGGCTTACCCCTCTTAACCCTCCAACTATCGTATAATCCAATCACTTTAACCTCTGTAGTTTTAGTGTTTTCAATCAACAATTAACATAAAAATTTGGAAGCAGATTACATCTTCTAATTTCATATTTGATCGCCAGTAAGACTTCCGCTGTTCGCCCTTGTATGGAGTATGCATCACATATCTAGGGTGGTTTCGCACATACTGAACTCTTTGTTAAGATGGGGTATAGGGCTTTTTAAATAGTCAATTCCCTTTCCCTCCCAAACTCTATCCAATCTCGTTTTTCCTTTGAACTACTGTATCACTCTCCTCGTATTATTGATATTACAATGGACACTGATCTTTTGAATTCTCTAATCGTATAGTCTTTTTTTTTTGAGAGATCGTGCACCTCGTCTTCCCACCCAATCTCATTCTTTCTCTCTAACTCTATGACCACAGATTTATCAGTTATGCTAAATTTTAATTATATTTCAGTAAAGTCAGAAACACATTCTTTTTATATACTTTTGCAACTGTCCTTTGACTTGTACACTTTGAAACACCGTGTATAGGAGCATGTCGTTGGAAAATCTGTCTTCGAATTTTGTTTTTTTCGCAACTCAAAAATAAAATAGAAATAATATAATAGTTCAGCTTCTAGAGAGAGATTGGAGGGAGTATCTGAGAGTAGGAGAGTTTTTGAGATGAAAATCATAGACCTCACCTTTTCATAGTGAACATTTTAAGTGAAACCTACTAGATGTGTGATGCACAATCCGTAAAATCACGAATGACATTCTATACAAAGTAGGCAACCGGGTTTGTGATAGAAAGTTTTGAAGATTCTTTAGAGCATTTGAACACTTAATCTTTTAGAGGCTCGTTTAGTGAAAAAAAAACTGTATGAGCATTCAACGAAAGATCACAAGAAAAGAAAATATAATAAATTTATTCGCTGCGGAGAATGTAAGTTTGGTGTTTTCAAAGAGCTAGCTGTATGGAAGATTATGTGAAGTATATAGAAAAAGGGTTGAGTTTCTGAGTCATTGAAAACAATTGTTATTTTTCGGACCCATATAGAAATACAAAAAAGATTAGATAGATGTCATATTGCCACACAACTATCTATCTTTTTGAATCAGCTGATTTCTAGAGTGTAGAATTCTTTCCGAAATATGAATAGTAAATTCACAGATTGAAGAATATTAATGAAACGTAAAAATATTGTTGGTGATGAAACAGAACGTTGGGGAACGCCGTTATTGAATTTAGAGAACGAACTGCGGGCATACACAATATTTTGAAAGAAGAAAGTTTGCAAAAGTCAAAGACATTTTATCGTTTTTTAAGCCATATTCTAAAAGAATATGCAAAATACAAAGAAATGACACTCACCTAAAATAAAGGTCTCAGATAAAAACAGATCGAGCTTTAAAGTGCGGAAGATTAAATTCAGTTGGAAATTAGGAGAATTTCAGAGAGTTCAAATTAGAACAGGCGTGACTGGAGGAAAGACTACGTCGGAGAAGTCGGAATTCCTGGTCGCACACTGGACACCTTGAGCAACCAATAAATCGCAGAGGATTTAGAATACGGCTGTCGACTTCCTCAAGCATCTACTATTGTAGCACCTACAGGAAAGAAATAAAATGGCAACATCTTGCTGCAAAAATTACGAGTTATGAGCGTGAATTATAGTAAAGAGGAGTTTAATATTCTCTTAGTCCTATTGAAAAGGAGGATGGAATTGGATCCTCCCAGATGTGAGAACATTACTCTCCGTATACAAGTAATTGAGACCATTTTATAATTGGAAGGCAAGAAGTGGGAAAAAATATCCTATCCTAAACATAATTTATGGAGTGAACAGTCTACAAGTAAAGGGAAATTAGAGATATTTTCAAGGGTTTAATTTCACAAGATTGAGGTTGCCACATCAGGAATTCCAACTCAGACAAGCAAAAATTAAATCAGAAAGATGAAGTTGAGAGGCAAGGCTAGTTGCGAAAGAGAGACCATATTTGAAATGAGTGAAATAATGTAATGTCAAACTATCGACACAAGAAGAAATAGATTTGGAAGAACAAAAAATTAGTTAATAGAAAGTGGGAATATGGGTAAGAGTTAAAAAAGAATCCTGAAGAACATCAATATATTCAGAATATGCAGATGTCAAAGAGAAAAGTGGTAATAAGATAGAAAAATCAAGATGAAACCCAAAGGATTGGGGCTTGCAGAGCAAAGTTACATGCTATAAACTGTTAAAGACTTTGAGTTGGTCGAATGCCACCACAAAAGACTCCCCATTGTTACTAAGGGCAAAAGACTATAAAGCGGTTAGATAGAAAAGGATACCACAAACTGAAAGCGATAGTCGAAAGCCGCACTGATGATCGGAAAGAAACAAATTAAAATCAAAACGATCCATTTTAAGACATTTAGGGATATAAGTTGAATATTCAAACCTTCAAATTTTTAGACTAGGTTTTGCAGAAACCACTTTGAATAAGTGTTGTCATTAAGACATAGAGAAAATAGTTGAAAGAGGCTTCAACCATCTTAGAAGTACAAATTTTAAAATCGCGGAGATGGATCCCTTGCATCAGATCAAATGTGATCTCAAGCAAAACCATTTCCAAGGTTGAGTTCAAATAATAAAAGTAGCCAAAAAGATTTGTGTTTTTAACAGGAGAGGTAAATAAAAAGTTATCTATTAGAATAAGTGTAAGAAAAGTTGATCACCAAAAGTTTTCCAGATGTTTTTCTTTTTTGTTGTTTTCGCAGGTGACCTGAAAGTGTTTGTCTTTAGGAAAGCTAAAGAGGTCAACGCACTTTCACTTAGCGAAAACATTTTTTATCTTAATAATTGCTTTCCTGCATATCTATATTTAAGGATGAATGAAAGTTTGCAAGAGTGATAGGAGAAGGGAAAAATTTTCGATTCACGACAAACATATGTCTTTAGTACAGAATAGCTAAAAACAAGTCCAATCAAATCATGAATTTTGCGAGAGAAATCATTCAGTACTGATAATGCTGATAATAATACAGATAAAAATTTACCCAAATGCCGAACAGCAGTGAACCAAGTCTCCTAAAAAGAAGTAGAAGTAGAACACTATATCTTCAATAATACATATAATTATATAAAAAATAATAATAATATAATAATAATAATATAAGAATCATAAATAATCATAATAAATAGTCAATAAGAATATAATAAAATCTTCCAATAATGAGGTTGAAAACTCACTAGAAAAGTTGAAGTAGAACACTATTTCTTCCATTTATAATTTTATTAAAGCAACAAATGATCTAATATATTAATGGAACAGCAGATATTAGTTTTAGAAAGTAAAATAACAGAATATTTACAAATAAATGAATAATCGAAAGAATTTGAATCACTTAAAAGATTATAATGAAACTTAAATAATGCAAAGGAAAAAGACAAAGCAAGACTATGATAACTTGGGGGATGAGAAGAGATCCTCCTTTTCATTCCTAGAAAAATATTGGATTTAGAAAGTAAATTCTAAGTTAATAGGAAAGAACGAAAGCTTACCAATGACTGCATATATTAATATATATATATATAATATAATATTAGAAATTTATTATATTAATTCATATATATTAATATTATATATTAATATATATCATATATAATATATTATATCAAAAGTATATCGCCACTCACTCACGATATATATACGCAATAGTGGATAGTAAGCATCCTATAATCACTCAAAAAGTGCGAATGGGTCTCGCTAAAGTTGATAACTGAGAATCGTGTGAGATAGAGTTAAAATGTTGACTATTATCTTATATCTCATAGGGCTTGGCTTCTATCCTTGCTCGAATGATTTAAATTGAGTATCAATATATACCCTATACTATATGAATTTGGTATGCCTATTGCCCGTGGGTGCGTGGTTGTTATATTTACATTAAAATTAATTATATAATAAATTAATTAATATTAAATATTATATTATAAATATTTTAATATATTATATATATATATTATAATATATATTAATATTATATATTATAAATTATATATATATATTAAATAAATATATAATATAGTTATATATATATATATATAATTAATATATATATTATATATAATTTATAATAAATTATTAATATATATATTAATAATAGTAATATTCCCCTATTAATATTAATCCGTATGAATGTATTAAGAGTTTTCTTCTTATACGTGTTCTGTAAAGTGATACTTGCTTGTCAGATTAAGAGAGAACAAAACCGCATTGTAGAATAGAAAAGTGATATTGTTAAAAAGACATTTGCTTTTTCTTTGCATCACTTGAAATTTTTGAGAATAGATCACGTTTGCTGGGAAGAATACTTTTAAGTATTTTGCGAAAGGAAATATCCGAAGATTCAAATGCTGTTGAAATATGAAGATAATAGAGAATATTTAATTTTATAATAAATATCAGTCATATTACATCATGTTGTTATTGAATACTTCAATTTATTATTATTTTATTATTGAATTATAATTTGCGCTTACCTTTTCGTCAAAATTAAATTATCATCATAATTTACTAGTATATATATAAGGATGAAATGCATCCTTTACTTGTGATAGAGGAAAAACATCATTATTAATACGACTAATAAGGGCGAAAACTGTCAAGATGATACTTATGATATGATTATTATGATTATTACTAAATAAAAAAGATAAAAATAGAATCTATGCTATATAATATTTATAAAGATTATAAAATTGAAAATAATAATCAGTAGATCTTTAACTGTTACTTATCATTCATGGTTAATAGAATAACTCAATTTTTTTATGGTTGTCTCTTCACGTCAAGAAGTGGTGAAGCTAGCCTGGGTTTCTTTATTTGTGGATGAATTACTTTTTTTCTATTTGTTTCTTAACAGGTCTGTAGTACTTTTGTATGTATGTTGTATGTATGTATGTATGTATGTATGTATGTAATGTATGTATTGTAATGTTTGGTATGTGTGTCAGAATGGTATGGGCGTTTGGTATGTATGTAATTGTGATTGTAAATGTATGTAGATGATATACTATGTTGTTATTGTATATGTATGTATGTTTTTAATTGAGTAAGTATGGATGTGATATGTTATGTATGTATTGATATTGATAATGTATTTTATAATATACTCCAGGTCTATTTAGGTATGCGATTTTCTGATCGCTTTTAACCTTCCTGTGTCTGTGCTTTTCTTATTTTTATTTTTATATTAACTATTCATTTTATCTGAAAAAACACATATTAATGTATATTAATTTTTATTCGTATATGGATTATATTGAGACACACTCATCTCTATAATTTAGAGTATCAAAGTAGACAGTATTTGGTTATATTCTCACTCACATATCATACGTCGGGTATTAGGTTTTATATTTAATTTGTTATGGTTTTTTATAAATTTTTACTATTCGTTCCCTATAGTATTTACCAAGAGTTAAGTCAAGAAATAATTATTTAATAATATATATCTAGGCAACTCAAAGTTATATATAATGTATCGAATAAATATATACTTGACGAATTAGACATTAGTATATATATGATAAGTGGTAAGGGTAGCTAATAATACCCTTGAAATATATTAAGCAATTTAAAATAATAAGAATATTAAGATAGAATAACATAGATAAGATTAGACTAAAAATATAAAATATTTAATATAATATTAATATCTAATATCTTTAATATATAATTAATGCTACATTTTTTTAAATCTTGGTTAAATATAACACGATTAAATATAAGAGAGGAAATAAAGAAAGTTGAAAAACGTGAAGAAATTAGAAAATTATTCATTTGTATCCATATATACTATTAATTGCAGTCGGCGAGAAGATAATTTTGGCATTAAGTGAAGATTCAATAGCCAGATTAAAAACATTATTTTTTAAATAAAGGACTACCATAAAGAGATATAAATATATCTTCATATTGATTACAATAATTTTTTGAAAAAATGGGCAACATTAAAAACTCAGTTCGTCAAACACTACAAACATTACAATTATATTATTGGTTCTTCATCTTCGTGCACTCTCTATAATTTTGTTAAAATTTCTGTTATAGAGACATATTAAAAAATTTGATTAATGTATAGTCTATGAGCAAATTATTATAATAGTAACAAATACAATAAGCATCCCATGATAGTATAATATTATAAGAAGAATGGATATATTCGGTTACTCGTAGGTAGGTATGAGTATTATGATATATGGTCCTGCCCTTTCGCACAACCTACATAGAGAACACTCGCACAATGTGTTATCGGAAGAGATTGATTTTCGTGTGGAGGAGACAGGGTGAAATGTCGTGTTAAATATAATGGACCAATTAAAAACAAAGTAAACGCATCAACCAACAAGAAGAATAATTCATAAGTAATATTAGTAGTACATAGATGTTGTACCGTTTGGTATGTAGATGTATTTGAGAGTGAATAATGGTAATTGTATTGACGCGCGCACATGCCGACATGGAGGTGGTGGTATATATTTGGTCTGTATATATTGAAGGATCGAGCATCACTATACACTCGGAATCATTTTTGTTGTTTTATGAAAATTAAGTAGTCCGGGCTTGGAGAGTGTAGAAGAAGTGCATGTGATCAGAGAAAGTCGTAGAATTAAGAGTGAGATAAGTCAGTGAAATCAAAAGTAATAACGGGGCTACACGTATGTAAAAAGTTCTTCTGCAAGCGTTAAAACTCAGTATGAAGTCGCTAACAGTTGACAGCATTCCGAATAAATGTCGTGAAGCTAGAGAGAAAGGAGGATGTGTTTGTTAGCAGTGCAATATGTAAGTTTGTTACTGGGTGTGTATAGAAAAACAGCACGACACTGTCACTGAACGGTGTAAGATAGACAAACAGAGAAAAAGACGATCACAGTAGCATTGGTATAAAGAAATAATAGATCTGGGGTTTCATAAAGAGAAGATCGTTTGGAATATAGGGTAATGGCAGCAAAATAAGGAATACACTAAACAGATGCCATACGTCGGAGATATAGATATTCGTCCAAGTAAAGGTTGTAGATCGGATTTACGTATAGAGGAGGTAGTAGCGATAAAGGAAGTATTAGAATACTTAGCGAGAGTATATATATATGGTTAAGAGAATGAGAATAGTAAAAGGGGAATCTGCATACGCCCCACCCCACTGCACTCAAGTTCGTAACATAGTAGGATAATTTAGTAGCAATGGGAGTGGAGACGAGGGGAAACACACGCGAAAACAATCTGGCGAGAGACGGATTGCAGCCCAATGGGAAGAAGGTGATAATGAATGTTTTGGGTTTGATGGTGCAAGAGAAGAAATAGGTATTTTGGTGATGAGGTTATTAGTAAGGAGGAAGTAATGGGTAGAGTGAGAAAATTGAAGAATGGTAAATCTGCAGGTATAAATGATATTCATGAAGAAATGATCAAGAACGGATAGGAGATGGTGATTGATTGGATTTGGAAGTTGTGCAACAAAGCGTTTATGGAAGGTATAGTTCCGAGGGGGAGAAGAATAGTAATAATACTCTTTCTTATATAAGGGTAACCATAAGAATTATAGAAGAATTTGTTTATTGAGTGTTTTAGGGAAGATATATGTTGGTATTTTGGTCGAAAGAGCTCGTCGAGTGACTGAACGACTGATTGGTGAAGAACAAGACGCGTTTAGAAATGGTAGAGGATGTGTATATCAAATCTTTACATTGAAACAAGTGACTGAGAAAATGAGGGAGAGAAAGAATAAATTATATATATATAGATTTTATGGATCTGGAACTGGCGTATGATAGGATTAATAGGGAAGCTCTATGGCAGGCGTTAATGATATAAGGTGCTGTTGGTAAGTATATGAATGGAATCAAAAGTATGTTTGACGATAGTGAAGCGTGTGTAAGAATAAATGGAGTCGAAAGTGATTGGTTTAATATTAATAGCGGACTGAGACAGGGATGTGTTATGTCTTCTTGGTTATTAAATTTGTGAATGGATAGGGTTATGAAAGAAATAGAGGTGGGGGTGGAAGGGGACGGTGTTAGAATGATGGACAATGGAAGAGAGTGGAGGGCGCCCTACCTATTATATGTGGATGATTTGGTTTTGTGTGGCGAATCTGAAGAGAGTTTGAGGATTTTTATACGAGCTTTGGTAGGGCGTGTAAAAGGAGGAGTTTGAAAATAAAAGTAGATAAGAGTAAGGTTATTGTTGTGAGTGTGGACACTCCTCGGTGTGCAGTTATGTTAGATTGTGAGCAGCTGGAACAAGTTTCTGAGTTTAAAAATGTAGGATATATGCTGGAAGAAAAGGGAACTCATGATGCAGATTGTAGTAGGAAAGTGGTGAATGGAAGGAAGGTGGCTGGGGCAATTAAATTCTTGGTGGATGTAAAGGGACTAAGTCTTGATTGTGTTAATGTGTAGTAGTGATACTATAGTCTGGAAAAAGAGGCAAAGATCTATAAAGTTCACTGTGTTCAGATGGACAATCTTAGGGGAGTGTTAGGTGTGAGAAGAATTAATAAAATGAGGAATGAACGTATTAGAGAGTTCTGTGGTTTGAAGAAAGGTGTAAATGAGAGAATAAATGAAAATACGTTGAGATGGTTTGGTCATGTGGAAAGTATGGATGATAGTCGGTTGGTTAAAGCAAATGTATAATAGTGAGGGTGCTGGGAATCGACCGACTGGGAAACCGATGAAAAAGTAGATTGTTTCAGCAAAGTAATGCCTGGAGGAGAGAAATGTGAGTTTGGCCGAGGTGAGATAAAAAGTGCATAAAAGGAGTGAATTTCGAGGTTTATAAGGGGGTATGGTTGTGGCTCAACTGGGCCAAAGGATGAATCCCATATCGACGAGATGCCATAGTGAGGGTCCCCCGCGGTCCCGTGAAGCTCTAAGGTAGATTTTGTGACTTCGACTCACTGAATGGTATAAAGGGGGCGGTAAGGCTGGGCTTTCTTTTCGACTTGCGTCATATTCTTCTACTACTTTTCTGTTTCCGGTGCATTGTACGCACCTTACCCACAATCTTTAGGAAAGAAGGTGCTGAATCTAAAAATATTATATATATATAATATAATATAAATATATATATATAATATATATTTATATATATATATATATATAAATATAATATAATAATATATATAAATCATAAAAAGAGAGAAGAGAGAGAGAGAGAGAGAGAGAGAGAGAGAGAGAGAGAGAGAGAGAGAGAGAGAGAGAGAGAGAAGTTGGGCATTATATAGATTGAATATTTTTTAAATAAATACGCTGGAAAAATGTTTTTAAATACTAAAAAAAATTTAAGAATATATTTAAATGCTAAACATCACGATTGTATTTAATTAAACTTGTAGGCACATTTTAATTAACGTAATCTTAAACATAAGGTACCTTGTAAGTTTTCTTTTATTTCACTGATTCTGTTGAGCAAAACTAATATTTCAAACGTTTAGGTTGAAAGAAATCTTCTCGCTAATAGCAATAATCGCTCTACTGTTACCAAAGATGCTAACTTCATGATATGGTGCAAGAATGCTTTTATGAGAGAAGGAGTAGGAGTAGGAGGAGGGATGCCAGAATCGTTCAGGGTGGAAGGTCAATGAGCAGGAGTGCTTACTACAAATCCATCAGAGCAAATAAGAGGGAGGGAAGAAAATTTGCAGAAAATGTCGGAGATATTTTGAGGTAGGCCAAAAAAAATTTATGAGCAAGAGAACTAAGAAGGTCAGCGCACTTCCTTTAAGTAAAGGTACGTTTATTCCATCAAATAATAACCATGAGTCGATTCAGAATTAAATTTAAATTTGCAAATATGATAGGTGAATGAGAGTTTTTCTACACCCGATATACGCTATTACTTCCCTGAAAGTCACGTGAACAGATATCATCGAACCGAAGAGGGAATGAATCTGCTCATCTCGTCAGCGGTTACGGCCTCCCACATAATCTACAGACTCTGAACCATACTCATTTCCAAAGAAGGATTTATTACAAGTACAGATAGCTTATAAGTGGCAAAAAGCACCGTAAGGAACAATATTATTTTTCCAGAAAATGCGTTTAACGCAGGCTAAAAATGATAAGGATTATTATAATTAAGAGCTGCAAGATTGTGGTCAGAGTTACCAATAGAAATTGTGAATTTATATTGAGAAATAGTTGTGGTGAAGTATGTTTAAAATTTGTTAGCCTAACCTGAAATTTGTGTACTTTCTCTTATCAACTGTTTCAGATCGTTAATAATATGGAATAGTTAGGTCACCTTCCCACTAGTATCAGTATGAGAGGAGCCCAATACCTCAGTTTGAGGTACCTGGAAATCCCTTAAATAAAGGGACTCAGACTCTGAACGAGATATAGCAGACTCGTGAGTGGTAATTACTAAATATATATGTAAAAAGTAAAATTTGCTCCATTAGAGGAACATTATCAAAACGTTTTGATTATGTAGCATTATGAAGACAGATTTTAAGCTTCGAGGTTATCAAGATTTGAAGTTTTTAAGAAGTATTTCAGGAGTTTTAATATTTATATAGGTGCAGACTTCACCCTTTAGAGGGAAATTTAAAACTGTTGCAGGTGAATACAGTATATTAATATTATTAAGGAATCCCTGGATATCTGTTTCTCATTTATAAATAAAATGTTACGATGCAAGTTAGAGAGGTGATGCTCAACAGATTCAGAATTGGTAAGTAGAGAAAACCCACTTCTAATCCCACCTAAAATTGTGTGACCACGCCAACCTTCTATTCAGCAGTCACAACAACCAAACGCTCAAACTGATGCATGGTCCTTTTTCTTAAAAATTTCTGATATTTTCCAGGCATTTTCTCTAATTTCCACTTTGCTGAACACCGCATCTTACCTCTAAATCTAATATATTCTTAACAGAAACTCGAGTGTATGAGCATGCTGTCAGCAAACCCTACTTTGTTCATGTTTACAGCAAACCCTACTTTGTTCATGCTGACAGCAAACCCTACTCTGTTCATGCTGACAGCAAACCCTACTCTGTTCATTCTGCCAAACCTACTCTGCTCATGATGATAGCAAACCCTACTCTGTTCATGCTTACAACAAAACCTACTCTGTTAATGCTGACAGAAAATCCTACTCTGTTCATGCTGACAGCAAGCCCTACTCTGTTCCCTTTTACTGTCCATTTACTACATTTTCAGTCAAAGGCGGTTATTGTGCTTATACGCGCAACGATGTTGTTTGTTCTCGCATCTCTGATTTGAAGTTTTCCTAATTTTCTACTTTATTACTAAAGCTATCCTGTCAAACTACTACTAAATCCATCTATTCTGTTTCTCTATTTTCTAACTCAACTGGCTGCCCTAAATTATTTGACTACTTAAGCTCCAAATAAGAACACCATTTTTCTAATTCGCCTTTCTCACAAATTATCACACTTGGTGATTTCAACGTTGAATATCGCCAACGGCTTCCCTATAACTTTCAAGATACAGCTGGTGAACTTGCCGACAAGTTTTCTTTCTAGAATTACCTCGATCAGTTGGTGAAGCTCCATATCCATATCCCTGATAGTCTCGATGAAAAACTTAACATCCTAGACTTTTTCTGATTTTCCAAATCCTTATAATGTTAAACACTTTCATTGCATGCACTCCTCTGATCACCTTTTAATCTATGTGTTCTCTTCTATATCTTTGAGTTTTCCGCAGGAAAGACCCCAGAATACGACGAGGAAACGTTTCTGGCACTCAGGTGCTGCTAACAGTAAGATTTGATGTCGTATTTCTTTGACTTTCCATGGAATGACTACTGTTGCAGTGGGAGATATCCCTCGGAATGTCCAGAATGAGTTACCAGGGTAATTTTCTCTGGCATGGGGCATATTACAATTTCAAACTAAACCTAATAATCTTTGGTTTAACTTTGCTTGTTCTCGTGCTATTTGTCGCAGTGAAGCTTTATTCAGGAATTACCGTCGTCTTCAAACCCAAAAACTCTTTCTCTCTCTCTCTCTCTCTCTCTCTCTCTCTCTCTCTCTCTCTCCTCTTCTCTCTCTCTCTCTCTCTCTTTCACGCAACTTATATTTCCTTCCGAAATCGTGAACAATTTATTCTCTTTGACTCCAAAAAATTCTTTATTCCTAGAAAATATAATAATCTTTCTGGTTCTCTTCTTCACTCTCTTTTCTGGCATTGTGCAAATAATGTTAACTATAGCTTTGGTCCTTCATCTTTCATTCCTCTAGTATCTTTGGATGGCACAACTGCCGCAATGCCTTCTGCTGAAGCTGAAATTTTCACTCAAGCCTTTACTTCTAATTTCATTTAGACGATTCCGGAGATATACCTTCTTATCCACTCTATCCCAACTCATTTATGTCTAATATTGTTATTTCTTTTATAAAGATGTTATCTCTGCCCATTCTTCTCTCTCTCTCTCTCTCTCTCTCTCTCTCTCTCTCTCCTCTCTTCTATTCATCTTCGTTTCTCTGTATCTCTCTGCTTCTCTTTCTCTCTCTCTTCCCTGTGACTCTTCTCACTCTCTGCTCTCATCTCTCTCTCTCTCTCTCTCTCTCTCTACTCTCTCTCTCTCACTCTCTCTCTCTCTCTCTCTCTCTCTCTCCTCTCTCTCTCTCTCTCTCTGAGCTTAATGCTATGAAGGGGTACTGTCCTTCATTTTGCGCAGAAAAAAAAGAACCTTTGTCAATCCTCCAACAAACAGCCTATTGCTTTCACTCCTATCTTTTCTAAAGTTTTCTAACTTATCCTGAAGAAGAAGATTTGGAAACATCTCCATTCTTCTACTCTTAACTCTGATTGGCAGTATGTCTTTCGCTAGAAGCGCTCTACTTGTGATATGCTTCTTTTTTCTTCTTGATTCTTTGCTCTTTGCCCTTCGGTATTCAGGTGAACCTTTCACTGTGGTGCTAGACATATCGAAAACCTCCGAAAAGGTCTGGCACAAATCCTTGATTTCTTAACTTTTCTCTTTCGGTTTCTAACATTTTCTCACTGTAACCTTCTCTCAGATTTCTTTTCCTTTTGTACTATAGCATTTGTCCTCTAAACCTATAAATAGTTTTGTTTCTCAAGGTTCTGTCCTATTCACAACTCTCTTTCTACTGGATATTAACCTTCTTTCCCTTACTTCATTACTTATCCACTCCTATTCTTTCCCTTACGTCATTACTTATCCACTCCTATGCCGATTACTTTACCTTTCATTACTCCTTTCGTTTGAAAGAAGCGTCTCCCAACAACAATTAGTTTAATCTTGAAAGACATCCTTGGAGCAATTTGGCCTTGGATATTTTTCTAATTTCTAACTGAGACATTGAGACAAGATTGCTGTGAACACCTAGCTCAGTTCGTTTACCTTTCTTTTCGACAAAAACTTCCACACAACACCATCATCTTCGAAAACACGCAACTCAAACCTTTATCTGTCTGTCTTTTATATTCTTGTGTTTTTTTTGTTCATGACCTTAGTTAGAAAGATCTCATTTATTACTTTTTTTTAAAGAGGCATTTAAGATTTTGGGTGTTCTAAGGAGTCCTCGAAATCTCTTTTCGCCTCCCTAGTTGCTTGCTCTTTATAGAGGTGTCGTTTACCCCTGGTTGGAGTATGCCTCACACATACTGGGTTGGTTCCAGTCACAAAGTTCTCATTGAAAAGGTGGAGTCTAGGTCTTTTCTACTTATTAGCTCTCCTGCTCACATTAACTTACTCCAGTCTTTTTCTAGTCATTAAATTGTTGAGTCACTCTCTTTATTTTATTTTTATTTCTAATATTGACATATCTCTTCAACTGAGAGGGATTCGTGCGACACGACTTTTTGCACAGTCCAATCCTTACTCTATCTAAACCACTAACCCTAAACTTAACCGCTATGTCCAATCTTAAATATACTCTACTGGAAAAGTCTAAAACACGCTCTCTTCATCTATTTTCTAGCTATCTTTAATTTATACACACTTTTAAATGCCGTGTGTCAGGACACGTTGACCTTTAAATTGACCCTGGCTTGAAAATTCACACCAATTCTGGTAGAATTAGGTTGGCCATCTCCCACCTTTGCCCACCAGGGGAGATATAGAAAAAAAAGATAATAAATGAACTAATTTTGACACTACGAGAAAACATTTTAATTAAGGAAAGATTAAATGTTGTATTTAATTATATTATATTAACTCATTAAAATACATGAATGCAATTCTAAATGCGAAAATAATTCGGTAAAAAAAACGGTAGAGCGACAGAGTCGCATGGTAAGCCCAGGTTCGATCCCTAGTCCGGATTCTAGGTAGAAATTACCTAGAGAAGTTCCCCTCCTAGAATAGGGCTATGCCCGTAAGGTGTGAACTTTCAAAAAAAAAAAATGTCCGCCTTATCTAAATAA
>JABUQX010004216.1:0-10000 GCA_015478945.1 Trachelipus rathkii | reverse complement strand
CGAGAATATTTCCTAAATTAAAAGGCAAAGAATTATGGAAACAAATTTGCTCTAACACTTCTCTGATGACCAAAAATAGGGCACTCAAAAATAATATGTTTTATAGCAAATCATAATTAATAATTATGAAATTTGATTGGAGTATCCTCAAAAAAGTAAATTACTGCAAATAAAGAAGGATCATATCTATTGTAAGTCTAGAGACTAGACAATTAAATATTTCTTCTCTACTGTGCTTATACATTAAATAAGATCAATCTTAAATCATGGACTAAAGCTTAAAAACTGACATCATCCCTTTACATGATTCTTGTCAATAGTTGCATTTCTTTTTTTATTAAGATATTAAATCCAGTGTTTGAGTACTTTAATTTAGCAGATCATAACAGAGAAGAATCAATTTTTAATACACATTACCACCACTCACGGGCTGGACCCTTTTCATGCAGGGGATAGAAAAGAAGATATAGAAAATAACACCAAAGCTCAAGCCTAACGCAAATCTCTCAGGTGAGTGCAGACGTGGGCTCTAAAAGGAGGAAATTTAAATACAGTTGGAAAAACAGAAGATGGCGAAGAGTTCCTCAGAACAGAAGTGTCTGAAAAGAGGGAGGCATTACAACGAACGAGTCTGAGAGAAAGGCACCCCTTGTGCTACTTGGGCGACGCAATTGATGTGAAATGCGAGAGGTCAACTCCCCCCAGCATCTACCGTTGTAGTACCTATAGAAAAGAGATAGTGTGTCAACGTCGCAGAAATAGAGAATCAAGAGAGTTTGAATGTAGGGGACAGTTTATTAGTCTCCTAGCTTTAGACTCAACCCTATCCCCCCCTCAGATATGAGAACAGTAATCTAAATAAAGGCGAATAGGGTCCTTATATAACTGGAGTAGCTGAGCAGAGGAAAAAAATTCCCGCAACCTGAACAGAACTTCCAGCTTTTTTGAGGCCACCTTAGCAACAGTTGTGATATGAGGTTTCCAAGACAAATTTTGTTTAAGTTCAAACCAAGAATGTTTATGTTATTCACAGGTAAGACGTTAGAGCCGTCGAAGGAGATAGGAAAGTTGGGAATAGTTTTTCAGAGAGAGACATTTAAAGATGCTGAGTTTTTAAAGTTGAACTTCACAAGGTTGTGGTGGCTCCACAGGAAATCCCATCCAGGTCGACAAGAATAGAATCGGAAGGCTGAAGAGAAGAGGCAATTCTAGATGCAAAGGACGGAGTAGATTTGAAATAAGTGTAATAATGGAGATTTGAGTCATCAGCGTAAGAGTGAATAGAGTTAGAAGTTCAGCTGAGGGGACCGTTGATTAAAAGCTAGAATAAAGTAGGAGATAGAACAGAACCCTGAGAAACATCACAATTAACAGGAAAGGAGAAGGAAGTTCCTACATAAACAAGTGATGATATGGTGCGATCAGAAAGAAAACTTGACATGAGTAAGCAAATAGAATTAGGAAACCCAAAGGAAGAGAGCTTAGAGAGTAGTGATTCATGCCACATCCGGTCAAAAGCTTTTGATATGTCAAGTGCTACCTCAAAAGACTCCCCATAGTCCCTAAGAGCAGAAGATATTAAGTAAGTTAGATTGAAAAGTATGTCACCAGTTAACTTCGAGCGTTGAGAAGCCATACTGATGATCTGAAAGAGGGGAATAAGACTCCAGATGATTTTGAATGGGAACTAAGAAGAGTTTCAAAAATTTAAGATAAAATACAAGCAATACAATACAATAGGGTGATAGTTAGAAGGATCAGAGCGACTACCCTTTCTATGGATTGGCCGGACATATGCGCTCTTCCAGCACTGAGAAATTGTATTAATATTAAGGCATAGAGAGCAGAGTTGAACGAGGACGGGCGCCAGCGCTGAAGCACACTCCCTCAAAACACGAGGAGGAATGCCATCCGGGCCACTGGCCTTCCTGACGTTCATAGATCTTATAATACCATACACCCGATCATGTGCCATAAAAAGAAGAGACATGGAAAACCTGAGAGGAGAAGGAGTAGGAGGAGAGATACCGGAATCGTTCAGGGTAGAATTAGATGAAAAAAGGAGGCCGAAGAGATTGGCCTTTTCAGAAGGAGAGTTAGCAACAGAACCGTCAGAGCGAATAAGAGGAGGAAAGGCAGATACACAAAAGTTATTAGAGATTGTCTTGGCAAGAGGTCAGAAATTTTTATCAGTAGGAGAACCAAGCATGTTAGCTCACTTTCTTTTAGTGAAAGTGCGCTTAGCCTGTCGAATAATATCCCTGCAACGATTCCGAGCAGATGGAAATTAGTAAGAGTGATAGGAGAACGAGATTTTTCCATGTCCGATAGGCAATGTCTCTCTCTTGAATTTAGCGAGAACAGGCTCCATCGAACTATGGATTTTGGAGAGAAAAAGATTTAGTTGAAGATAAAATAAACCTGCTCATCTCCTCGGCGATTAAGGAAACCTTACCTTTTCAGCAGTGATCGAAGCGTCCTGCGAATCAAAGCAGGGTTCATTCCAAGAATAGTTAGCATAGAAACGACGCAATGCCCCCAATTAGCGCGATTGAAGTGCCAAAAAGTAAGCTCAGGGCATAGTGGAGCTGCTAGAGAAAAATTATTATAATTAAGAGCTACGAGATTGTGGTCAGAATTTCCAATAGGAGGGAAAATGGTGTATTTATATCTATAAGGGGAGGCAGTAGCAGAAACACAAGATAATGGTAGTATTAGGGAGAAAGATTTTAAGCCATATTATATCAAAGCTAGGAGATTCAAGATTCTCGAGACGTGTTACAGGAGTGTTAATGTTTATATAGGCACAGACTCCACCATTAAGTCGGAAATTTAAAAAAAAAAAGTTATAGTTGGAGCTAGTAAGTTTATTTGAAAAGGAATCCCTGGCTAACTGGCTCTCAGACATTCATAAAATGTTAGGCTGAGAGTTAGAGAGGTGATATTCCAAAGATTCATGATTGTCAATCAGGTCACGCACATATTCAAAGTCACTAGAGAGGCACAGCCTGCACCTACCCTTACGTCTTCTCTGTTCAGTCATTCGAACAGCCACTCACAAAAACAAACACATACAAGGGCTCATACACAGAAATTGCTGATAGCACAATAAATATTAAATTGGCACAAGATAGTCTTTGATAACTGATATACATGAATAAATAAAAAAATAGACAGCAACAAATAGTAATATATAAATTGGCTTGCAAACCATAACTAAACAGCTTTCATACATAAGCAAACTAAATTTCGGATGGATATTTTGCTGAAACCAAAATAAGATTTATATTATTAGCCATTATTGATGAAATGGAACACCAAAGCTAAAATCCTATATAATATAAAATAATGTTTAAAACAATATAAAAAATCAAACTAAAACTTAGCTTAAGATTCTGGACGGTAAAAAGTTTCAGCTGAAATCTACATCATTTGTAAATAATTAACGTTAAAAACACTTGGCAAAGAATTATAAATTAAAACAAAATACATAAAAAAAATAGTAACAATGACGTTTAAATAAAAGCTTGAGAGAACATTTAAAAACTTTAAAAAATTAAGAATATAATTCGGAATAAAAAAAAACACGGGCAGAACAAAGCACGTCTTCACAGCACAAGTGACAAGTATCAGCTATAACTATGATTTGCTTTAATATCTCCTTCATCATGCAGTGCTTTACCATGTATATTGAAATCTAAATAAAATCTACTTGTTTGCTCCTAAACTCAGTAATTGACACAAATATGAGAAATGAATGTTGCATATAATGACATATAATAACATATAATATTGCTATAATAACAGTACTGAAAGATTAGTTTCATTCGATAAGAAAATTCATTTTAGGTATTTAAAAAAACAACCCATGAATCAGACCTTCGGAAAATCATCCGTTACAAAGTAAGAGTTTTTTTAAAAAATGAATTTTGCTATTTTAATAAAAAACAAAAAAAAGAATAAAATTTCTGTTGAAGTATTATGGACATTGTGCTAAATATTGGACGTCAATTCAAACTGTAATCAAAGTAAACATTTCTAAAGTCTTGATTATAAGTTAAGGTTCAACAGTAAAATCTACCTTCGACAAATTAATATCGTCATAGAATGTTTTCGATATACCTATGCATGGTAGTTTGGCAAGTTATTGGACGCTGCCAAAAATGAAAAAATCATAGATATAATTTTTAATAAAAAAAATTTCTTTGTGCAATTATATTTTGAAAATCTTGCAGTTTCAGTATATGTTCAGGAACCAAACATTTTCTCTATTGTTAATGGCATCAAATGATCTGCTTCAGCTTCTAAGAAGTATATTTTTATTTTTCTTCAATGAATAGTTTCAAAAGTCGATATAATTCCATAGAATTGCTAAATATTTAGGATTGAGGTTTGAACTTCGAGAGGAAGGAAAACAAAATGTATTCTTGAACATTAGAATTTATTAAAGATGTAATAATTTCTTCCTCAATTTTTATTTAACAAATATTTTAAGAGTACTTTATTGTATTTAACATTTACATTAAAAATTAATCTTTGATTAAAGAAAATTTCAAACAATAAATCTATGAGAAATGGGTTACTTGATTCCCACAAATAAGTGGTGTCTTAAATGAGATCATTTAGAAATTTTGTTAACTAAAAATTTTAAACTACTGGTCTCAAACTATACCACTAGTAAAAATAAGGTTTCTGATCTATTTCAATAGCCTTCTGGATTAGAAAATCAAAAAGAACAATCAACCACAAAGAACTAGACAATAATTGAATCAGTGGTAACTAATCTAGGCTCTACCATATTTATTATAGTATATATTAAGCATGTTGTCCATTAGAATGGTTTCTCCAGATACTGTATCTTTTCTGCCACTTAAAGGTGCTACGGCTCCTCTATTAATGGTCCTCCCTAATAATACTATTTAACATATCATGGGTATTTTATATTAACATATTAATATATCTTATTTATAAAAATAAATCTTTTTTTCTTATAGAAGTAGTGCACGATCTGGTTCAAATAATATCTAAGTATCAATTAGAACTATTTCCTTAACAAAATACCAAAGTACTTTGTCAAGCTATTAAAAAAAAGAAAAGATGGCATTAAAATATTAAGGAAATATCAAATATATAATATGTATAGCATAATATATAGACAAAATCACTATACATTAATACCTTTACGATTCTCTGACAATTATAGACCGATCTATAGTCACACCTTAACTAACAGTTTATTATTTAACAACACTTGTAAAAAGTAACTAACGAAATACGCCAGTACAGAAACGTCAAGCGAGATTACGTTAAAGCTGAGGAGGCTCACATTCTTTAACAAATTCAATAGCGTTAGTCTACGCATATATAAGATGATTATTGTTATAGTATTAAATTTAGTTTTGGTATTTGGCTTTGGTTTTCAAATTTATTTAGTGCTTTAAAAACGCTCGTTGTTTTTTTTTCCTATTAGCTCTCCCAATATTATATATTATTTATTTTTGAGCTACCATGTCTCAGATATTGTCAATATACAAATACGTTTCAAAATTCTACGTTGAAGTGTTTTGTTACTAGAGCTGACAGAAATCTTACGAGTTTTTACATGGCACTGAAACACAAGTGAATGCAAGTGAAATCAGTAGTAATCAAGGCCACCCAGTTCCCTCCCCGCCTCCCCTCGTCCACCAGCTGAGTTTTGTTCAGTTAGTGAAATTTTTTGATTCCCCTTGAAGCCACTTGTAGTGTTACTATTGTAATTCTAAAGGTCATCAAAATTTTTCAAGAGTAAATAACCTAATAGATAGATGGTAGTTATTCAGTTTGGAGACCTATAGTCATAAGAGAATATATGGTTGTTCTTAGTTTGTAATATTACTAAACAGTTATTGAATATAATTGTTTGGTTCTATTATTGGTTCAATATGAAATTTTTGATCCAAACAATCTAGATCCAAGAGCTATACGTTAGTGATGGAAATGTTTAAGTCTCAAGTAACTTTTGATGTGTAAAAATAACTTTAGATTAAATTATTACAATTTCTATTCTTTAAGAATGGATATATTTTCTATCGTAAAGTATCACTATACACACAGAATAAAGAGATTCAAGGCATTACAGAATAGTACAATACTTAAGAAGCAGGAGTAAAATAAGTATACACGAACTGTTATAGTGCATACAGATCATCACCCTATAATTTCAAACATTATTTTTTTTTCAAATAACATATTCTAAAACATAATCACTTAGTTATTTTACATTAAGCATGGTAACATATTTTATAAAAAATTATTATATTCATAACGCTAACCTTATAAGATTAATCATTACTTAACGTATGACAAGTACAATAATTATATACCTTAAACATTAATAACAGTTTTCTATATATATTGTATAGATACCAAGTAAAGCTAACATATAATCTGAATTAAAGAATTAATTTATAATATAATGGTACTAAAACACTCAACAAAACCTAGCTCACATTCTTAAATCATAACGTAATATAAAACAATTGGCTTATATTGGACGGTCACACTGATCTAAGGCGTTCTATACGTTACAACAGTAAATTTAACTAAGTATTATGTAGCACGAACGTATTCTATTCACACGGTCTTTTCAAACATATTCTCTAACATTATCACTAAGTATATAATTTACATTAACATAGTAACATTTTATAACATTTAATAAGGTTACCATATAACACCTTATCTCACATAATTATCATAAGTTGGCGCAACGAATATATATGCTGACGTTAAACTAAAAGATTTTCACATACAAATATATGATCTAAACATAATTACATATCGCTTGAATATCTAATAGTATTATAACACGCAATGACAAAACCTAACAGTAGACTCCAGTGAGAGATGTTGAGCCAGATGAGCATGTATTTTGGAGAGAGATATAAAGTAACTATAACTAGACACATACTAAGACGAACAAGATGATACGCTAAGCGTAATCTGTGGTTTAGCCTGTAATTATCAACTTATAAGAGCTTATAAGATATACATAAGTCGAGAATATTGTTCAACACTACTCCTAACTTTTCCTAGAAGCTAATTACGCAAATTATCGCTGTGGGTGCCAGGATTTTCTGTATTGTTCTCTCTCTCTCAGATATATTCAAGAAAGTATAAACCCCAATTTCGTGGGGAATGTCTCTATTTATTGGAGGTGTGTTGAAGAGAACCAGGAGAGATTGTAGAGCTCATTATCGAGAAGTTATCGGGAGAGACAAAGTCTGAGTGTTATGAATATTGACTGCTGTATATCAAGAAGGATGCTGTTTAGGATGGTTTGGTTGCGACAATGGACTGAGGAGGTTCTCTAGCTATACGCTCACGTTTTTTTTAGCCCAGCCAACAGCTACTTAACTGTGGCAACTGGAAAAGACTATACCTATATTGACATAGAATCCATCTAGTGGACTTACATCACTCCAGTTATCGACTAACCAATGATATGCTTAAATCCCTTCTACAGTGTTTTTTCAACACTTTATTCCTTGTCTGAGTATACATTCAATACGCAACTAGCTTAGGCCCGAGAGTTGTATTCTCAATTCTCATTCATGTGCTGCAAATTTCACGAAATTCAACACTACATAGACTACCCTGATTAATTTAATTTAATAAAATAAGTGAAATTTCATCAACTCGTACATTTGATTTCCGAAGAACTCGCTTTAATAAACTAATATATACAAAACTTGAATTACCTCGAATTAAATTAACCGAACGAATGACATCCTTACGCAAGAATCTTAGAATCTCCTAAAGTGTTCGATGTTCTGTGGCTTAAAATCTTGCTTCCTTCTACGTTTTTTTTTTTTTACATCAAACATAGTAAAGACCTAACCTTTAAATCTATCCAATTGTGTAATTTCTACTGATATCCTACGTCTAACTAAATATCATACTCCAGACGAAGTCATAATACTGCACCAAGAGTGACAAGTCATTGATTCTCTCATCACAGTACACATGAAAAATTAACAAAGTTTTTTATTCTCGAAACGATACTATTATAAAACACACGCCTCTCTAAGAATAATACACTCATGATGACAGAGAGTTATCATAAGTTATCTTATTAGTACTGATGCTCATTAACAAGCTGTAATAAGTCCTCCGATAAGAAGTCAATGCATCTGTAAATTTATTTTAGCAGTGATATCACAACATCATCACGTACTGGAGTGACCATGTTGCGCGTAGCTCTCCCTCCTGCAATCATCCTTCGGATTCGTCCCCACGGAGGTTAGGACCGAGAGTGAGATCAACTCTAAGCATATCTCTGCAGCATAATTTTTCACTAACTCGAGAAGTCATCTATGGCAGAAATATCTTATATATATGAACTCGTGCATACATATACAAACCAATAAAGATCTTCGTATACCTACCAACACATCTTTGACACAAAACGCGCAATTTAGATTTATGTTTCAACCAACGCTTAATCGCCTCTCACGAGAGAGTATTATATCAATAAATAAAAGCCTATCATAATACATAACCCTGAATAAGCCAAATTTTTCACTCCACTCCCATTACGGTAACCATCCTGACCCAAACAATCTTGTAAGCTCCTGAACAATTTTAAAAACATAATTCCTCTTCACCACGGCAGCTCCATATTCCGATGCTCCCAAGAAATTACTTATCAGTGGCACTCAACATTAATAAATCAGGGTGTCATAAATTGAGACTGTGTGATAATCGAGCACGTTAAAGATGATAACATGTTTCTGTTTCTTTAGTTGAGTAGTTTAAATGTGAATCTTGCTTTGACGCGGAGGACGCTTCGGTCACCCCTGAAAAGGTGGGGGCCGTAACTCTTCCATATATTCTGTTTCATTCTCTTCAACTAAATCTTTGTTCTCCAACAAAATCCATGGTTGCGATGGGAATTGTTTCGCTCCCTTCAATGTGCCATGGTGTGCGGGCATGGAAAAACTCTCGTTCTCCTATCACTCGTGCTAATTTTCTTTCTGCTCGGAAGCGTTGCAGAGCTATTATTCGACAGGGCTAAGCGCGCTTTCACTACAAGAAAGTGCGACAACCCTACTTGGCTCTCCCACTGATAAAAATTTCTCTGGCCTCTTTGCCAAAAACATTCTACAACTTTTGTAACATTGCCTTTCCTCCACTTATGCGCTCTGACGGTTCTGTAGGCCTAACCTCTCTACTGAAGAAGGCTAATCGCTCTCGTTCGGGCGCTCCTTTTTTCATCTAGATTCTACCCTGGAACGAATTCCGGCATCCCTCCTCCTGCTTCTCCTCTCAGTGTTTCTATGCTATGCCTCTTCGCGCGATTACGCATGATCGGGTGGCGATGGGATTCTGAGCATCTATGAGTGTCGGAAGGCTAGCTGGCCCGGATGGCATTTCCGTCCCGTGTTTCAGGGAGTGTGCTTCCGAGCCGGCCCCCCTTCCCTCGTTCAACTCTACTCTCTAGCCTTAATACTAAAGCATTTCCTCAGTGCTGGAAAGCGCGCGTTGTCCACAATCCCGAAAAAAGGGCAGGCCGCCTCTGATCTTCCTACACTATCGTCCTATAGTCTCACTTGCCTATGTCTATCTAAGATCTTGGAAACTCTTCTAACTCTCATTTCCTGGGATCATCTGGAGTTCCATTCCCTTCTTTCAGATCATCAGTATCGCTTTCGACGCGCTCGAGGCCAGCTGGTGACATACTATCCTATCTTACTGATTTTTGGTCTTCTGGCCCTTAGGGACTATGTGGGGAGGTCTGGGTGGTGGCATACTGTCCGATATTATCAGAGGCTTTTTGGATCGAGTATGCATCGCTGCTTGAAACCTCTCCTAAAGCTCCCTTGTCCATTTGGGTTTCCTTCCTTTCTCTTTGCTTACTCATTGTCAAGTTTTCTCTCTTGGGTCCGCCCATAATCCACCGCCAACTCGTTGATGGAGTCGGACTTCTTCCTGCGCTTTCCTGTTAAATTGTGTGTTCGCT
>JABUQX010004215.1:0-30642 GCA_015478945.1 Trachelipus rathkii | reverse complement strand
GACACCTGTAATATACAGGACGCCATTCACCAGTCATGGACACTAGAATAAAATTAAAGAATTATTTTGATAAAGTAAACACATTATAAGGTGGAAACATATAAACAACATGTGTGATCTACATCTCGTTTTGGGGCTAACACTTTGCAGCGTAAAATTATGAAAGATGCAGCAGTATGATTTCCAAACCTCTCACAAGATTAATTTGTTTCAAATTAAAAGTCCGTCAGTAGGATTGAAACAACCCAACTTAAAAAGAATCTTTCGACGGAAACTGAGCTCCTGCCCTAAATGATAATACATTATCTTTTCCAGATTATAGTAGTCAACAAAAAATGATAGTCTCAACAGATGCTTCTTTGGAAGGTGCTGGACGGATATTTAAATCACAGTATCAACCGTGAAGAAACAACGTGAACAGCATATATTTCCAAAAACCATTGCCTCTGCTAGTTATTGCGTTTCACCAATACCCGAGAGAATATAGCACCATTGAAAGAAGTTAGCCGCCACAGCAGGCTCTTAAAAGCATTTAAACCTTTCTTTTGGGGTATTCCATTATATTCTGCGACGGATCAAGCCATTGAAATATTTGATTTTCTATTGAAAGAATGTTTGATTCTCGAGTTGGCTAGAATCCTTGACAGCATTCTTTCAAGAGTTCTGTATTTATTGAAAATTGAATTATCTATTCCTTGTAAAAGAAATTACATCAATTGCTGATGGGTTTGAGTATAGGAATGGTAGTGTATGCTATCAACTAACGGCAGTTATATATTGTAATATATATGGTGGCTCAATTTATATATATTAATGTAAGTCCTAGATTTCACAATTGACTCTTTTATTTTTACTCGAAATGTATCTACTTCAGTGGATCACTGGCTCTGAGATGTACAATCTTGCTATATGTGTTTTTCAATTGTAGTATGTGCATAATTCTAGCTATCAATACTAGTCATACTATCTTAATTATCGATTATCGTGACGATACGCTATCTCGAAGCTCTGATCGTTATAAACAGCATATATCTTGTTATATAGAGACTGTAAGAAACGTATATGGGATGAGAGTAGAAATAATGTTCATCTGACAAAGGTATAATTGACACGCGTCGATATATAGAAAGAATTTATTCATTTTTATAACTATTGAGAGATAGTATATTCGGAGTCATCTAAGACAGTACAAGCTGATGATTATAAGATTAGCGAGATATAATATGCATCGAAGGTTAATATAGATCTCGTCTGAATCACGCTCGAGACGTATGCTATATTTATAAATAAATATGTGATGAATCTAATGACTATATTATATAGTATAACAGATACACAGCGATGTGACATGATCGATCAACGAACTCCAATAGTCAATACAATACTCTACACTCGAACACCAGCTATGCTCTGCGCATCGTATAGTCTATAAAGTATGATATCAACACTCTTGAGCTCGCTCAGAGCGTCTGATGGATATATTGAATATGAGTGTTGCATTTATGTTTTATAGTGTTCAGAAAACATTCTATGAAGATGATATACTTATGCAGTGATGTAATTCTGAAGGATCCACCAGAGTCAGTATTTTATTTGCATTCGTTATCTGGTGGGCATGTACAACTTATTCAACCTAATCAGGAAGAAAGCTGTAAAACATTTTTAGAACATCGATTGGTCCCATTTGGGCAAGCTAAATTTGAAGAGCAATATGCTATAGAATTAAAACCCCTTTCTAGGGATAACCCCACTTTTAAAAATAATACTCCCGAGTTAAGTTTTATTACAGATATAGACAGAAATAAAGAGCCAATAATTTACCATTTTGCCGACGAGGAAAACTTGCAAGTGCAAGAATTCATTGAAAACGGAAGGAATGATTGTAAGACGAATTGTAACCATTTACACACCAGAATTTCAAAAACTATGATACTGATTGATAACTACCAATTTTGTGGAATCTTAGATACAACATCATCTGTGAATTTAATTACTAGTTCGGCTTTTACCTACTTACAGAAGAAAGTAGGAAAGGAGAAGATGGCACTTCCCCATCCCGTAAGTATGGTTGGTTTTAATGGAAGTAATTGGTTAAATGAATATGTTATTTTAGATTTAAAAATTGATGAAGAAGTACTTAAAAATGTTCCTTTCGCATTAATTAATGACCATGTATTTGGAAAACATTCCAATTTTTGTTTGATTATAGGCATCAATGCTCTTGCACAATTAAAAACAAAACTAGATTATAACAATTTTTTCATTTTTATGGGCAAGTCTATTTTTCCGTTCTTAAACAATTCATTTAGTACTAGATGCCATTGTGATGAATGTTATGCTAATTGTTATAATGATTCAAGTCTATTTTTCCGTTCTTAAACAATTCATTTAGTGTTAAATGCCCTTGTGGTGAATGTTATGCTAATTGTTTTAATGACGTTTCAGATGAAATATTGGATGGAAAAACTGTAAGAAAAGAACAAAGTACAAATGCACTAAAAACTCTTAAATCCTGCATTAGTGAAGACTTACCTGTTTCGAGATTGCCCCTGAAGTTGAAAAGATTTTCTAGATTTTATCATGGAATAACATTAAAGGATGAAACCCTCTATTTCCAAAGCCAGCATAAAACTCGGGTACCAATAGCATCATTTCCTTTTATGACAAATTTTGTATTATATATTCATAATAATATGGCACATATAGGCAGGGACAAGTTGTTTCAAATAATAAGTCAGAATTTGTTCCATCCTGATTTACGAAAAGTTGTTAGAGATGTTTCATTAACATGTCCAGTTTGTCAGTTAAATAAAATAAAAAATAGGAAAGAACATCCCCCTGTTCTCAAAATTCAAACTACTGAGCCATATCAAATTGTTGCTATAGATTTGTTACAACTGCCTTCCTCAATATCCAGTAATATGTATTTACTTATCGTTATAGATCATTTCAGCAAATTTCTGTATGCCACTCCACTAAGAAATAAGAAATCTGTTACAGTGGCTGAGTCTTTTAAGAAAATACTTCCAACTTTACTGGCAGTACCCAAGGCGATACTTAGTGACCGAGGATTGGAATTCACGGGCAAATTTGAGGAACTCTTATCTCAGTATGGGATTCAACATCTAAAAACCAGCAGTTATACACCCTGGGGAAATGGGGTCAGTGAACGAGCAAATCGAACTGTCGCCAGCCTGTTACGGTCAGTAAGTAAAGAAGGTTCCAGATGGGAGGACAATTTAGGTAAGGTGGTATCCATTTATAACAATACATGGCACTCAGAAATAAAAATGTCACCTTCCAAATTTTTGCTTAATTTGAAACATCAAATATTAGATCGACCAATAGCCCCAAGAGTGGATTACAAATTTTGGGTTAGAGGGCATGAAAGATTTAGGCCTTTCGAAATGGGAGAGTTAGTCGTAAAGAAAGTTATAGTAACATCTGATAAAGTCAAACATAAACTTGATGGAAAATATAAAGGACCTTTTAAGGTTATTCGGATTTTCCAGAATAACGTTACATACGAAATTCAATCTTTGAGTAATGAAGATGAAGTATTTCAGGTCCACTATAATTACTTAAGGCCTTGGAAGGAATCCCCAGATTACTTGGCAAATCACCCTCTGTTTAAAGAACTTTATCCCAATAATTTACCAGACTTGAAAGATGTTCAAGAGAAAGAAATAACAATAGAGGAAGAGGATTCCATCTCACTTGATACACTGGAAGATGGATCAGGTTATTATGAATTCTTTCATACTTCAGACGGAATTTCAAACGAACAAGAGGAAGTTCCCATAAATGTGACACCAAAAAGTTTAGATTTAAGTAACACTATCGGTTTGAGTGATTTAGAAAGAATCGGTTCTCATATTCGGAATTGGGAAAAATAAAATAGTATGGATAATTACTTGACACGCTGGGAACTTAATTCTAGGAACTCCAACATGTACATATTGGAGATTAAGGGAGAATTCTCTAACTAAATTTAGAGGAACTTGACCTCTAGAATTCAAGAAAATTTGACAACAAAAGATGTGGAATGAAAATGCTTGGTATTTATTTAATTTTTGACTTTTTTTCTTGAAATTTCGAATTTACAATTGGGTGAACTGAGGATTCAAATTGATGAGTTTTATGAATATTTGCAATGACTTATCAATACAGTCTACTAACTATGATGAAAATGACATGTCAGGACCCATACAATCTAGCATTTTAAGTTCTGTTATTAGTCCCCTACCAGAAGTTATTGTAAGTCCCCTGCCAGAGGTTTTAATTAAAAAGAAAAAACGAGCAGATGCTCAAATCTGCCAACAGTATCAAGAATGCAATTTCAGCCCTATTAATTCTGGAAGACTAACGCGAGCAAAAGCAAAGCAACTTGAGTGAATTGAGTGAGTTTCCGTGATTTTGAGGTATGTTTTGTTGTTTTGTTTTGGTCATCATTTAATTACTTTCTGTTCTAAAATTTTTTAATAATAATGAATAAATTTTATGTAAGGGTTAATTAAAGGGGGGAGAGACTGTAAGAGTCAAACCAACTACAAACTTTTGATGCAATCTCTGGGAATTTGCGGAAGAAAGAACTTTAGTAACATTTTAAATCTTTTTGTTTCTTGTTTTTGTTAAAATATTTTCGTGATTACGATATTTTGATGTGCAGTTGAATAAGTTCTTTTTCTTTTTTCCAGAGATTGGGAAAGAATATTAAAAATAAATTTACTGATAACTTTAGTATTCAATTACAAAAGATTGAGAATAAGTTAAACTTGAGCTTTCATTTAAAAGTATAGACTAACTAACTTTTGATAATTATTATTGACAATTTAAATGATGTGATTTTAATTAGACTTTAATCCCTGTGATTCTAAGTAATTAATATTTAATTCAAGAAATAATCTCAACTTTCAGGAAAATTGAAGTAGAATTGTTGAGGTCAATTATTGACGTGAATTGTCATTTAGCTTACTCAGATCGATTGATGATTGACTACCAAACCAAAAGGCTATTTATTTACCAAATGTTCACCAATGCTTGAATTTGAATAACGAGTGAATATGATGATGACATTTTTACGCAACCAGAAGAAACTCAGCTTAAACTATTAAAACCATTAATAGTTAGTAAGCAGTAATTATCCTGCAATTACGCAGGTTATCGTAAGAAGGATTTGTTCACTCAAGATATTTTTGGTACCAGTGCTCAAATCAAACCAGAAGATGTCAGTATAACTCGACAGGGAATCTGAATTCACGAGGACAAATAAAGATTTAAGTTTAATTAAGACTTTAATTGTTATATTTTATGTCCGATCACAACTGACGTCTAGACTACATTGAAAGCAGTTATTTTTTTTATAATTATTTTATAAAATTATATGTATTTGTGTCATCCCAATATTGACTAACAGTAACTTAACTTTACTAGTATAAAACTTGTCTTCATGCAAAAATTTAAATAACAAATGATTGAAAAGAAAAATTAGTTAATAAACTCGAGATAAAAAAAAATATTTTAAAGGAATTCAAGACTAAGATTAGAAAAAAAACCTAATCTTTGAACTATTAAAAAAAGTAAAATCAGATTTATAAAAAACATAATCAGTTTATTGTGGTGTAGCTTAACAGCTCGCACAACAAATAGAAGCATAACCCCGACGATCACTCATCTCTCTACATATAAATATATGTAATCACTACTCGTCGCACTTTCGTCAATTATTAATATATATACTATGATTATATTAATTCACTGTATATTATATTCAATATATTATATCCTCTAAAGTATAACATCATAATACGGTTATATAGTACTTATTATATTATCTGATAACTATTATTATATAATATCATTATATAATTATGAATAAGTTCTGTCATCAAACAAATGATTACTGAATTTTACAAACGATAATATATTTGGTTAACGATGTTAATTATTAATTCGAATGACCCAAAGATCAAAATAAAATTCTGTACATATCATCTTGACCGTATCAATAATCGTATACTATAAGACTGTAGATGTACTATTATAATACACATCTATTATGATGTGCGTGTCTGGTGTGGTTATTGTAAATATTTATTCTCCAGTATCATGGTTACGTTAGGATGTTAAATATTGTATTGGTTTCGTTAATTTGATCTTCTATTATTATTACTATTGTTAATATTAGTCGTCTTTCAATAAGATTGTTGATTAAAAATGTTAATGAAGCTCAAAATATCCTCGGTAAATCTCAATATTAAAATGTCTCCCAGATTCGGAATTAACTAGTACTTTTGTGGCTCAATTGGAGATGCGAGTTACATAAATATTTTATATCGATACCTATTATAAAGAATTCTTGCCTAGGTTAAAGTAAATTGAGGTTATCAGACACATGTGAACAATGGAAAAATTGTTCTTCGTGTGTGATTATTCATTAATTATAGCTGGTGTTATTATAAATAGCGTATGTATATAATATGATTAATTAAGTGTATGTCTCAGTCTTGAGAGTAAACTTTCGCTTGTAAAATCCCTCAGATGTAAAGTTGTGTGGTTAATAATCTCCTCTAAGCGAGGTATATCGGATGATGAGGACGCTGCCTATGTAATGTACAGCGAGACATAATAATATAAGAGTTCTGTTTAAATTATAGCTTGATGTATAAGTTTACCACACGCCGTACGTATTTTGAATTCTGCGCCATAGAGTTGGCTATGCTAGTCTACAGTTTTTATAATACCTACACTATAGGTGACCTATAGGACCATCAAATTAACATTTATCAAACCCATGAGTTTGGTCTATACGATAATTTTGTCACAAGCATAATTTGATTCTAGCATCAGGCAGGATTTGTGTACTCTCCAACAATATCTCTACAATTCTAATCCTTGTCTAAAGCCGGCGTCATGTTGTCTCATAGATGATCTGCTAATTGGTGTATAATTCTCTCGTACGCGCCTTTATAATAGTCCTTTCGTGAGATATTTTACTCAGTGCTGTAAGTCACTCTTCTTCTATGGGAATTAGATACTATTCTCCTGGTTAGAGAAATAATGATCTCTCCATGTAAATTTCAATATCGCATTTTGATCATTGATTTCATCATCGACTTAGCACATAAAACGATTATGCACTGGAGTAATTTTCTCCGTTTGTGTATAAACTTATTTGCCGCTTCGTGATGTTTACGCATCTAACTAGCATTTGGGTTCGTAGATAGCACGATTTTGGTGAATTAGGTATTCTCGAAATGTAAAATGTCTGAATCGATCGATTATATTTAAATTCCATACTTTTATAATGACATGAAGGTATCGGAAATACTGCATTTATAGATGTACACTTCTGTGATTCTAAACAACAGATTAATGCAAATTTTATGAAATTAAATAAAGATTATTATTATGGTTAATGTTCATATCATAATTGGTTGTATAATATGTTTGCAGTCTCTGCAAATACAACTAGACTGTTATTACAGCGTGGTAGTTGTATAGGGCTGGCTTAATCGTATAATTAATTATGTAAAACTTAGGTTTCCTTTTGTAATATAACGAATTACTTTAAGAGGATCCTCCGGAAACGTTCCAGTTAAAATGATTATATGGAATCTAAAATTAATTCTCTTTTACTATAGTTTACCACAGAAAGAAGTACGAAACATTAATGAAGGCTGTAGGAACAATTGCTAGCAAATGTGAGGTACGGTATGAGTTGAATTATTAATGAATATAAATGACAATCCTTCCGTTTGTGCTTTGCAAATAATTACTACTATTTTTCACTTCGTGATATGCACATCTTAAGTAATACTGTGTCAAAGCATTACTTCAGTGCTGAACAAATTATGACACTATAACCCGTTGATGCTGGTGCTTTATTTGTGAATCGAATCATATATCATGTATTGACAGATGCTAAAACAGTAAAAGCTCCATTCAGGAAGATTATAAGATCCTAGGTACATAAACCGTTGCTGCTTCAGAAGAAAATCTCAGTAAGAATAGACCTGTACACTATTGATCTATTAGTATAATGTGCGCTTGTGACCAAGAAGCGTCATTTCCATACTCAGTAAGAAAATGTCTTACTCATCTGAAGAATAGACCGCGCCTGCTTATAGTCTGGTCATCAGAGACTCTATATTTATATTCAGAATGACATGTATCTATTAAGTATACCTCGAAGATAAATATGACCTTAACTTACGAATTGACTAATCCATATGCTAGGAAAGAGATATTACTGATTCATGGCGAAAAGAAATGATAAAATAGTGACGAATAACATAGACTTGGATTAAATTATCGTGCCGATAATAAACTTGGTCACATCTAGCAGAACGATAAATGACTTGGTTTATGAAGCTTTGAATCTCTGCCATTTCTACCATATTCTCAGAATCATAGAAACAGAAATACCAACCTAAAGAGACGTCGTGGAAAAACTATCTAAAAGACCCAAAATGTAGAACTGATTGAGTTATATGACAGGCTATTTATTGTTGGCAGAGTAAACTCTGGAATGCCCTTTTCGAATAATTCAATGTGAGGTGATTGAAGATAATAGAAGGATAAAGAATATATCTTCCGTACCAATGGTAGAAATATTGATGCCAGATCTATTATTTTTCTCGTAATACTCTGTTATCGAGTTATCTATCATGATACCTAATACTCGAATGAGCTTTCTTGTATGATCTAGGAACGCACTCACTCATGTAAATATCTCTCCTACTCATCATTATGAACTACTTATCTCTCTCCCATTGAACAGCTACATGTGTCTCGATAGTGCTAACGATGGGAGTAAGATGTAAACATTGTCCAAGTATTCTCCACGAAGTAGGAACTAGCAGAGCTAGCTCAATATACAAAGTTTTGCTATTTGAGACAGTTCTTCACTTACGAATACTCAAATACTGGCTCACAGTTAAAAAATGATTCCAGTTCAGATGCAATCTTTATGAATGTTTTGCTAGTTTTAGAATGCGGATCCAGAAATAACTAATTTCGTCCTCGACCTTGTGGAATAAAATGAGTTAAATATACCAAAAAAGCATGAAGACTGAACTATATTTCCATTTAGCCAAGCAAATAATCAAATTTTGAGTTGATGGTTTTTTAAAAATCTGTTCAACTTCCCTATGAGGATTTACGATATTTTTGTTGTGAGGAACGGTTTTTTGTAAATCATTTAAAATTGTTTGTTGATATTTACTAACAGTAACTCATTCACCACTCGGTGATGCTCGGTATTTATATCAAACTAGCTTTAACGAAAGCGATGTGTAGGAGGAGTTATCACCAGTTAAGTGTGCCTTAGAGAAGAAATACCCAATAGGTAGTAAGAAGAATATTGTTTGCCTTAGAGTGATTAACGATAATATAGAATTTGAAGAAAACGATGAATTATTGTGTGAACCAATGGAAATAAAAATTTCCCTTTTCGTTCCTGGCCTGTTCGTGAATAAAAAAAAATGTTATTGAAAGTTAAGCTTTGACCGTCGTCAGGACTTACATCAATGAACCATGAGGACAAATCAGTGGTGGAGTTTATAAGGGTCAAGTACTATCTTGACCAAGCAATTGCAAAGATGATCCTTTTTAGAGAACGGTAATAAGCTTATGTTAGATCTGTAACAGCAGGAAGACCTACTTGAAATATTTCAATTTTTACAATAAGCCATGAACTTTGATTGAAGCTGGACAGTATCCCGAAAGTTGAGTTTAATGAATAGACTTTCAGAAAGAAATAAATCTAGTGACATACACCTATATAATATTAATCCTGAGAAGGAAAAAAGAACTTTAGACAGAGTTGTTGTGGATACCGTTACCTCCTTTTACACATTATGGTACCAATTAAAGGCAACCGGTGCTTCCATTACATACAATCAAAAACATGATTTGTTACCAGAGACGTTGATACTCCTGTTTAATCAAAACTATTAATTTTAACCTCGGTAGTTCACAGAAGCGGCTATGCCATAATGACAATAGAAACATATTATTAACTTAGAAACAACAATAATCGAAAAGAAACTTCTGCGCTGATAGTTTCCTCTACCCATGAGGTACCTATATCAAGTGCTGAATTCTCTAAATTACGATATTGGCTGGCGTTCAGACAACCGAAAAAAGAAATAAAGTACATGAAAAGGAGATTCATTTTCACACATTACCCTACAACTTTGCAAGATACATATTAGTTTTACAAGGCCAGTTGAAGACATTCAGTCAAATAGATTTATGTAGGGCTTATTATCAGATGGAGCTAAACTGTCTGAGATGTATCTTCCATGGCCGTAGATCTGAAATTTAATGCCACCCCCCCCCCCCCCCCCCCCCCCCCCCAAAAAGAAAACACCCCTGCAGCTAAATGAGCGACTCGAGAGACATTACCAAGCTCTTTCTGCTTACCCGGGCTCTGGTTCATTAGTCTAGAAGAGAATTGAGTCTTCGGATACCAGCACAGCTCCCTCCTTGTTTCCAAAGAGAAATCGCGAAAGCCGTCGTTAGAACGAGTTTTACTGCACCCACCAAGTGGCAACCGGACCAAAGACAAACACAGAGGAACAGATAACTCTTACCTCGATAAGAACACAGTCCTCTGCAATAGTAAAGTTTACAAAATCACCACCAGTTCAGTTTACTCTAGATGACTATTCATATGTTATAACATTAAAGACTTTCAAAAACTCACTTGAATTGCTCGACAAACATATCTAGGGAAGATTGGAAGAAAAGAAGGTCTCAAAAGCCAAGTAAAAAGTAGTGCTCCTTGGGCGAAGAAATAGAATTCAGTACTTAGGACACCGAAATATCAGGGACCGGCAGGAATAAGATAAAAATAACAGAATATTTTGCATAAGCTAAACAATTATAAGTGGAAAAATATACAAAACTCTTGTGATCGTACCATTCGACTTTTTGCGCAACACATTTCGGCAGCGTAAAATTTATGAAAGAGTCGCAGCCGTGATTTCCAACACTCTCACACAATTCAATTTGTTCAAATAAGAAGAAGTCCGCATAGATTGAAAACAACCCACTTAAAAGACTCTTTCGAGCAAATTGAAAGCTCCATGGCCCTAAATGATAATACCATATCTTTTCCAGCATTATAGTAGTCAACAAAGAAATGATAGTCTCTCAACCAGATGCTTCTTTGGGGAAGGTGTACTGGCAGCGGGAATCTAATTACAGTATCCAACCCGATGAACCAAGGACAGTATACTTCCAAAAAACCATTGCCCTGCTAGTAGGCGCTTCACCAATACCACGAAGAATTCTATATAGCACCCATTGAAAGAGAGTAGCCGCCTACATGGGCTCTCTAAAGCATAAACCTTTTCTTTGTATCCCCATTCTATAACTTCGGACGTAATCATCAGCCATTGAAACTCATGTTGATTTTCCATGCAAGAATGTTGATTTCTCGCCTGGCTAGAACCTTGACCGCCATCTCCAAGAGTATTGACTTCTGCAAACATGAAATATCCTAACCTGGTAACAGAAAACATCATTGCTGATGGGTTGAGTAGGAATGTGGTGAATTCTCAGGTAATTGTGTAAGTGAACATTTTGAAGGAGATTTCAATTTGATTTATTCTCCCGAAGGAGGTCCCAAATTGCTTTAATAGAATGTCCTTCTACTTATCACGATCACCTGAAAACGACAAAAAATTAAAGAACACTATGGAGAGATCAAAATTCCATCTGTGAACAACAGTCAAGCCTGCGCACACCAGCGAACCAGCACCACTTCACTCCTCCACTTCCTCTTCAAGACTCACTCCTAACGTTAAAAGTAGTTGAACTAGTAAGGCCCAAAGAAATTATTCAAAATGAAGCTTAGTCAAAAAATATTATGATTAAAAGTGATGGATATGACTTATCTCTGAAATAGCTCCCCAACTTTTGACTCTTTATTATGCTCTGTCCTCAGCTATAATCACTATTAGTAAATGTGTCATTTTCATGCTTTTGGTTCAGAAAACTTCCTTGATGCAGCAATATTCGATAGTAGTGAGCATCGGGTTAGTATGTTGTAATATTGATCTGTGATATGCGGAAGTCCACTCTCATGATGTCAGTAATTTTTATTTTGCATTCCGTTATCGTGTGGTGCATTACAATTTTATTCAACCCTATATTCTAGTAAGGAAGAAATAGTCTTGTGTGTTAGAAAGCATGATCTTTACGACAGTGAGAAACATCGATTGGTACCCATTTGGGGCACTAAATTGAAGAGCAAATATGCACTCTCTAATACGCATAATTAAACTCCCTTTCTAGGGATAACCCCACTGTTTAAACAATAATTACTCCCGCAGTAAGTATTTATTACAATGATAGACGAAATAAGAGAGCAATTAATTTTACCATATGCCACATGACGAGAGAAAACTTGAAGTGCAAGAATTTCAAGTTGAAAAACGGAAGAATGATTGATTAAGAACGAATTGTAACCATTTTACACACAAGGAATTTCAAAAAACTAATGATACTGATTGATAACTACCAATTTTGTGGAATCTTAGATACAGCATCATCTGTGAATTTAATTACTAGTTCGGCTTTTACCTACTTACAGAAGAAAGTAGGAAAGGAGAAGATGGCACTTCCCCATCCCGTAAGTATGGTTGGTTTTAATGGAAGTAATTGGTTAAATGAATATGTTATTTTAGATTTAAAAATTGATGAAGAAGTACTTAAAAATGTTCCTTTCGCATTAATTAATGACCATATATTTGGAAAACATTCCAATTTTTGTTTGATTATAGGCATCAATGCTCTTGCACAATTAAAAACAAAACTAGATTATAACAATTTTTTCATTTTTATGGGCAAGTCTATTTTTCCGTTCTTAAACAATTCATTTAGTATTAAATGCCCTTGTGGTGAATGTTATGCTAATTGTTTTAATGACGTTTCAGATGAAATATTGGATGGAAAAACTGTAAGAAAAGAACAAAGTACAAATGCACTAAAAACTCTTAAATCCTGCATTAGTGAAGACTTACCTGTTTCGAGATTGCCCCTGAAGTTGAAAAGATTTTCTAGATTTTATCATGGAATAACATTAAAGGATGAAACCCTCTATTTCCAAAGCCAAGCATAAAACTCGAGGTACCAATAGCTATCATTTCCTTTATTAGACAATAGTTTATCTTATTATCAATTCATAATAATAATTGGCACACATAGGAAGGGACAAGCTGTTTCAAATAATAAGTCAGCATTTGTCCATTGAAATTTACGAAAAGTTGTTAGACGATGGTCTCGTTTCATTTACATGTCCAGTGTGTCAGTTTAAATAAACTAAGAAAATATGGATAAAGAACCATCCCTGTCTCAAAATCAAACTAGCTGAGCCATCATCAAAATTGGTTGCTATATGATTTGTATACAACTTTGCCTTCCTCAATATCCTAAGTAACGCTCTAATAGTGAAGCGGATATTGTTAGAACTATCGCGTCCACGTAGTATATATTTAGTATTCGTTACAGGTGAATATACGTGCTGATTGATATAATTATGATATATTAACTCAATTTGTTCAGGCATCATGAATTTCTTGTGTTATGCTCGTACTCGCTCCACTAAAAATAACTGATAGAAACACTCGATATAGTAGCGCGTGCAACGACCGCTTCTATCGTGCTCTGCATGACGAATAGAATATTCCTATGACAGTATGTTAAGTCAAACATTAATCATATAGTCTTTTACTTTTAGAGGCTCGTGATATTAGCTGGCAGCTTTACGGATGCGCTCAACGTACAAACGCTCTTGTTATAGTAGATTGCGTTAAGACCCAAGGCGAATTTGGGACCAAGTATGTTTGCCATACGGTGTACTCCTACCTCCTCGTGGCCAAAACTCTCTATGGTATATAGAGTAACTCTGCTTGTGAAATAGTCTCTCTCCAGCGGAATGCTACGCACTCTATTCGTGACTCAGTCTCCACGAACTATATATAATAAACTCTGAGGCAGTGCCTCTCACAATAGTGTGTGAGAAATGGTAGCCTGTACTGTGTAACGTGTAGCTAAATCTCGCAACTGTCCCGCCCAGATATCTGCTGTGTATCACTCTACTGTGTACCACCTCGATAAAGGTTACATACATACTAAGCGTAATGTGGATGTTGATTGGGTGAGGCACGATGGTGTTAAATGACAAACAACTGTTGATGATGTAATCGACGAGAATGGTGGTAATCCATCTGGTTAGATTTAGAGGATATAATTGAGCAGATTCTCTTAACAAGTTCATATCCGCATGATACATAATACACAGATAATCGGTTGCATGATAGATTCTATGCTCCTCCTGTTCCGAGGAGTCATAATGCTTATTGTTTTGCTTAATTTGAAACATCAAATATTAGATCGACCAATAGCCCCAAGAGTGGATTACAAATTTTGGGTTAGAGGGCATGAAAGATTTAGGCCTTCTCGAAAACTGGCGAGAGTTATCGTAAGAAAGTCTATAGTAACAATCATGATAAAGTCAAACAAAACTGATGAAAATATATAAGACCTATTAAGGTTATTCGGACATTTTCACAGAATGAACAAGTTTACATACCGAAATTCAATCTTGAGTAATGAGCACTGACAGTACTTTCAGGTCCACTTTAATACTTTAAGGCCTTGGAAAGGAATTCCCCAGATTACTGGCAATCACCCTCTGATTTCAAAGAACTTATCCCAATAATTTACCAGACTTGAAAGATGTTCAAGAGAAAGAAATAACAAAATAGAGGAAGAAGATTCTTTCTCACTACTTGATACACTGGAAGATGGATTCAGTGTATCTATGAATCTCTTATCATACTTCAGAACGAATTTCAAACGAACAAGAGAGAACGTTCCCATACAAAATGTGAACACCAAAAAGTATTAGATTAAGCTAACCACTAGGGTTGAGTGATTTAGAAACGAATAAACGGTTCTCATATTCGGACATTTGAAAATAAATATGGCGATATTAGCTGACACGCTGGAAATCTTAATATATAGAAAACTCCGAACATTTACAATTGGAGATTGGGAAAAATTCAAACCTATTTAGAGAACTTACCTCTAAATTCAAGAAAATTTGACAACAAAAAGATGTGAATGATGAATATGCTTAGTATTTAATTTTAATTCTTTTGACTCTTGCACTCTGAAATTTCGAATTTACAATTGGGTGAACTGAGGATTCAAATTGATGAGTTTTATGATATTTGCAATGACTTATCAATACAGTCTACTAACTATGATGAAAATGACATGTCAGGACCCAAACAATCTAGCATTTTAAGTTCTGCTATTAGTCCCCTACCAGAAGTTATTGTAAGTTCCCGGCCAGAGGTTTTAATTAAAAAGAAAAAACGAGCAGATGCTCAAATCTGCCAACAGTATCAAGAATGCAATTTCAGCCCTATTAATTCTGGAAGACTAACGCGAGCAAAAGCAAAGCAACTTGAGTGAATTGAGTGAGTTTCCGTGATTTTGAGGTATGTTTTGTTGTTTTGTTTTGGTCATCATTTAATTACTTTCTGTTCTAAAATTTTTTAATAATAATGAATAAATTTTATGTAAGGGTTAATTAAAGGGGGGAGAGACTGTAAGAGTCAAACCAACTACAAACTTTTGATGCAATCTCTGGGAATTTGCGGAAGAAAGAACTTTAGTAACATTTTAAATCTTTTTGTTTCTTGTTTTTGTTAAAATATTTTCGTGATTACGATATTTTGATGTGCAGTTGAATAAGTTCTTTTTCTTTTTTCCAGAGATTGGGAAAGAATATTAAAAATAAGTTTACTGATAACTTTAGTATTCAATTACAAAAGATTGAGAATAAGTTAAACTTGAGCTTTCATTTAAATGTATAGACTAACTAACTTTTGATAATTATTATTGACAATTTAAATGATGTGATTTTAATTAGACTTTAATCCCTGTGATTCTAAGTAATTAATATTTAATTCAAGAAATAATCTCAACTTTCAGGAAAATTGAAGTAGAATTGTTGAGGTCAATTATTGACGTGAATTGTCATTTAGCTTACTCAGATCGATTGATGATTGACTACCAAACCAAAAGGCTATTTATTTACCAAATGTTCACCAATGCTTGAATTTGGATGACGAGTGAATATGATGATGACATTTTTACGGAACCAGAGGAAACTCAGTTTAAACTATTAAAACCAATGATAATTAGTAAGCAGTAATTATCCTGCAATTAAGCAGGTTATCGTAAGAAGGATTTGTTCACTCAACATATTTTGGTACCAGTGCTCAAATCAAACCAGAAGATGTCAGTATAACTCGACAGGGAATCTGAATTCACGAGGACAAATAACATTTAAAAGTTTAATAGTTTTGTTGTTATTTTGTACTTTATATTTTATTATTTTCTTAAATATAAATTGATATATATATATGTTTATATTATTTTTATTAAAATATATGCTATATGTGTAATCTCAATTTGACTTAACCTAACTTACTTATACAGTATAAAAATCTTCTGTAAAATTAAATACAAAAAATTGGCAAACGAAATTAGTATATACTAGACATTAATAAAAACTTATTAAAGGAAAGCAATAAGAAATAGAATAAAACGAAGCATCTTTCGAACTATGAAAAAAGTAAATCAGTATAAAAATCAAAATCAGTTATTTGCTTGTGTAAGTTACACGCGCAACAACAAATTTGGACGTCTCACGAGAATAAATTCATTTTACATTATACGAATATATGTAATTAATTATTGTAGGATTTCCGTATCTATATAGATTATAATATATAATTTGTAATTTAATAACTAATAATAATAAAATTACTACTAATAATAATCTTTTCCTATAGTTATATATTATATATATTATTATATATAATATATACTATATAATATATATATATTATATATACTATATATATATATATATATATAATATATTATATATATATAAATATATAAAATATATATTATATATATATAAGTATATATATATATATATAATATTATTATATAATTATATATATTATATTTATTTTGTATATATAAATAAATAATAAAATATATTTGCCAGGTTATAGCGAATGCATCTTGAAGTATGTTATTAGGTAAAACCCTCTTTGATTACTGGTTGTTAACTCGTAGTATATATTTTTATATCTTTCATAGATTGTGTTAAAATGGATGAAGCTCAAAATCCGGAAACTCATAAAATGCCGAGATCTCGGAAGTAAGTTGTGGATATGGGCTTGATACAGAACAACGAACTTTATAAAAAAATTGCCGGAAAGAATTAACAAAAATCTGCGAATGTGAACAAGAAAATTTTCCGTGGTATTATTAATAAAGCTTTTTAAAATGAGTAGAAGAAAAGTATTGCCGCATGAGAGTTAAAAACTTCGCCTCTGTAAATCCCGATGAAGCTTTGCTTAATAAACCTAGCGAGGGATTAATTGAGAGAACATGAATAATATAAAGAGTCTGTGTTTTACAATAGTTGATGTAAGATTCCACACCGATTTATACTGAGCCACTTGGCTAGCACTAGTTTCTAAACCAACCTAGATGCAAGGCCATAAAATTAACATTTATTCAACCCATTAGTTCTAATACGATAATTTTTATTCACATACCAGACATATTTAGCACCAGGCAGGTTTTACAAATCACAAATTATTCGATCCTTTTAAAGCTTCAGGTGCAAGTTTGTAAACTTCGCCTTTTTCAATAGTGTAATATCGGAATCCTTTATATCGAGAAGATGTGTTCCATAAAGTCGCAGAATAGTGATCGTTTCTCCCTCCCGAAAGGAATGACTAAGTATTCTGATTGGTTGGAAACTTATTGCTGATCACACTCATTGGGCCAGATAGGACGATTTTGGGTAGCGTATTCTGTCTCGAAAGTAAAATGTACGATAAAACATTTACAATACATTAACTAAAAGTGAATGGTGGCAGAATACTTCTATTATTATGTGACCTTATAAGAACACACCAAATCTAAATAAATATATTTATGAAATAAATATAAGAATACGCGTAATTATTCAACATTTCGGTTAAAATGCTTTATCGCTCGCTCATAAAGTACAATGTGATCGAGAGCAAACTGAATATATAATTATAGTCTAAACTAGTCCTTTTTGTTATTGGATTTTATTAGTCAAAAAGAATTACACATGTTAGAATATTCAGATTTAAAATTGTATGTTGATAGATATGTGAAGTTGCTACCTGTACTAGCTACCATGGCCCAGAAAAAGTACTTGAAATTAGTAACTGGCGAAAAATTTAGAAATGAGAGAGTATATTAAATAAAAAATTGACTATTCATTTGACTTCTGCCAAAATTATATATTTTCACTCGAAACTGAAATGAAAATATTCAGGTGCTGAAAATGAAACAACCTTAATATCATATGATTGAAGATGAAAAAGTAAAGCCCATTCAGAAGATTATAAGACCTAGCATAACGTTGCGTCAGAAAAAACAGAAAACCGATGATCCATGTAAATGTTGTGACAAGAGCGGTCATACAGAAGAAAATTGTTACATGAAGAATAGACGGTGCTTCAAGTGTGGTTCAGAGACTCATTTTATCAAAGACTGTACTAAAGCTAAAAAACTTACTACCGAAAACCAGGCGAGGAAAAGTAGTGATTCAGAAAAAAATGAAAAAAGTGAGAAAATAATTTGTCAATACTGTGATAAAATTGGTCACACTGCAAAGAAATGCTGGTTTATGAACCCAAATTTGAGACCCCAGAAGAAAGAACAAGAAACAGAAACTACATGTAAAACGTCGGAAAACCAAAAGCACCCAAAATAGATTGTGAGGTTATTTTGGGTACTCGGAATCCTTTCGAAAATTCAAAGGATGAAATAAAGGATAAAGAAATCCTCACCAATGAAAGAAATGAACCCGAACCTTCTTCTGTGTATCCGAAACTTTCTGAATCAGAAACTCCAGAAGCTCCAGAAACTTCAGAAACTAATCAAGAAAGGGAAGAAAAATCCACAAATTCTTCCGAAGTAGGAACTGAGAGGGAAGTACAAAGTTTTGTATGTGAGGACAGTTCTTCACTAGAAATACTCAAATCTGGTAAGTTAAAAATGATTCCAGTTCAGATGCAATCTTTTGAATGTTTTGCAGTTTTAGATTCCGGATCCAGAAATAACTACATTTCGCCTCGACTTGTGGAAAAAATGTTTAATAGTACCAAAAAAGATGAAACTGTATATTTACAGTTTAGTATAGCAAATATCAAATTTAGTGATGGTTTTAAAATTTTGTCAACTTCCCCTGAATACGATATTTTTTTAGGAGAAAGGTTTTTTGTAAATCATAAAATTGTTTTTGATATTTATAACAGTAAACTCATTCACCACGGTGATGCTGGTATTTATTATGAAATCTACTTTAACGAAGCGATGTGTAGGAGAGTTATTCACCAAGTTAGTTGTGCCTTAGAAGAAGAAATACCCAATGGTAGTAAGAAGAATATTGTTTGCCTTAGAGTGATTAACGATAATATAGAATTTGAAGAAAACGATGAATTGTTGTGTGAACCAATAAATAAAAATTTCCTTTTCGTTCCTGGCCTGGTGAATAAAAAATGTTTTGAAGTTAAGCTCTTGCCGTCGGAGGACTTACATCAAGAAACTCATGAAGGACAAATAGTTGGAGTTATAAGGTCAGTACTATCTTACCAAGAATGCAAAGATGATTTTTTAGGACAGTTTAATAGCTTTGTAGATGTACAGGCAGGAGACGCTGAAAATTTCAATTTAAATAAAGATGAACTTGATAAGCTGGACAGTATCCCCGAAAGTTGGAGTTATGAAGATTTTCAGAAAGAAATAAATCTAGCTCACCTAAAGAATCCTGAAGAAGAAAAAGAACTTAGACAGTTGTTGTGGAACCGTTCCTCTCTTTTCACTATTAATGACAAGTTAAAGCAACCTGCTTCATTAACAAAATTCAAAATTGATTTGTTACCAGGAGTTACTCCTGTTTATCAAAAACCTAGACATTTTAACCCGGTAGTCACAGAAGCTATACATAAGGAAATAGAAAAATTACTAGAAAGCAACATAATCGAAAAAGCAAACTCTGCCTGGAATAGTCCTCTGGTACCTATATTCAAGTCTGATTCATCTTTACGATTGGCGGTCGACTACCGAAAAGTAAATAAAGTAATGAAAGGAGATTCATTTCCAATACCCAACTTGCAAGATACTATATATAGTTTACAAGGCATGAAGACATTCAGTCAAATAGATTTATGTAGGGCTTATTATCAGATGGAGCTAAATGAGGAACTCGAAGAAGACATTACAAAGCTTTCTGACCCGGGTATGGGTTCATTAAGGTTTAGAAATTTGAAGTCGGACTAACAAGACGCCTTCCTCTTGTTTCCAAACGGAGAAATGGAAGCACGTGTTAGGAAAGAGTTTTTGCACACACAAGTGCTGGAACCCGGACAAAGTAAAACACAGAGCACAGTATAAAAATCTACTGTCGAAGAAAGTCTCTGAATAGTAAGTTTAAAAATTCACCACCAGTTCATGTTTATCTAGATGATATTCTATGTATAACTAAAGACTTTAAAAATCACCTAGATTGCTCACAAAAATATTTAGGAAGATTGCGAAGAAAGAAGGGTCTAAAAGCCAAGTAAAAAAGTTTGCTCATTGGGCAAGAAATGAGATTCCAGGACTTAGGACACGTTAATACATCAAGACGGCTAGGAATAAGAAAAAAATAAAAGAAATATTTTGATAAAGTAAGACAATTATAATGGTGGAAAATATAAAAAACTGATTGCGTGATCTATACACTTCGTTTTGGGGCAACACTTGGGCAGGCGTAAAATTTACATGAAAGATGCAGCAGTGATCTTCCAAACCTTCTCACACGAGACTTAATTTGTTCAAATAATAACGGGTCCGGTCATAGATTTGGAATACAACCCCAACTTATAAGAATCTTTCGAGAAACTGAAGCTCCTGGCCCTAAATGATAATACATTATCTTTCCAGATTATAGTAGTCAACAAAAAATGATAATCTCAACAGATGCTTCTTTGAAAGGTGCTGGAGCGGAATTAATACAGTATCAACCCGATGAACAAGGACAGTATATTCCAAAAACCATTGCCCTTGCTAGTATGGCGTTCACCAATACCCAGAAGAATTATAGCACCATTGAAAGAGAGTTAGCCGCCATCAGATGGGCTCTTAAAGCATTTAAACCTTTTCTTATCCCATTTATACTTCGGACGGATCATCAGCCATTGAAATATTTGTTTTCCATGAAGAATGTTGATTCTCGGTTGGCTAGAACCTTGACGGATCTTCAAGAGTTTGATTTTGAAATTGAATATCTACCTGGCAAAGAAAACATCATTGCTGATGGGTTGAGTAGGAATGTGGTGAATTCTCAGGTAATTGTAAGTGAACATTTTGAAGGAGATTTCAATTTGATTTATTCTCCCGAAGGAGGTCCAAATTGTTTAATAGAATGTCTTTACTATCAGATCATGAGAGACGAAAAATTAAAGAATATATGGAGAGAAAAAATTTCATCTGAAAAAGTAAGTGAAAAGAAAGAATTTTATTCATTTTTAAGATTATTAATGGTAAATGAACTATTAAGGGCCCCAAAGAAATATAAAATTGAAGCTAGAAAAAAGATTATTAAAAGCATGATAGACTTGGAAATAGCTCCCACTTTTGACTTTTTAAATGCTTTCAGTAAAATATTTAAATGTGTCATTTATGTTTTGGTTCAGAAAACATTCCTGATGAAATTTGATGTGTGTAATTCTGATATGGATCCACCAGAGTCAGTATTTTATTTGCATTCATTATCTGGTGGGCATGTACAACTTATTCAACCTAATCAGGAAGAAAACTGTAAAACATTTTTAGAACATCGATTGGTTCCATTTGGGCAAGCTAAATTTGAAGAGCAATATGCTATAGAATTAAAACCCCTTTCTAGGGATAACCCCACTTTTAAAAATAATACTCCCGAGTTAAGTTTTATTACAGATATAGACAGAAATAAAGAGCCAATAATTTACCATTTTGCCGACGAGGAAAACTTGCAAGTGCAAGAATTCATTGAAGACGGAAAGAATGATTGTCAAACGAATTGTAACCATTTACACACCAGAATTTCAAAAACTATGATACTGATTGATAACTACCAATTTTGTGGAATCTTAGATACAGCATCATCGGTGAATTTAATTACTAGTTCGGCTTTTACCTACTTACAGAAGAAAGTAGGAAAGGAGAAGATGGCACTTCCACATCCCGTAAGTATGGTTGGTTTTAATGGAAGTAATTGGTTAAATGAATATGTTATTTTAGATTTAAAAATTGATGAAGAAGTACTTAAAAATGTTCCTTTCGCATTAATTAATGACCATGTATTTGGAAAACATTCCAATTTTTGTTTGATTATAGGCATCAATGCTCTTGCACAATTAAAAACAAAACTAGATTATAACAATTTTTTCATTTTTATGGACAAGTCTATTTTTCCGTTCTTAAACAATTCATTTAGTATTAAATGCCCTTGTGGTGAATGTTATGCTAATTGTTTTAATGACGTTTCAGATGAAATATTGGATGGAAAAACTGTACGAAAAGAACAAAGTACAAATGCACTAAAAACTCTTAAATCCTGCATTAGTGAAGACTTACCTGTTTCGAGATTGCCCCTGAAGTTAAAAAGATTTTCTAGATTTTATCATGGAATAACATTAAAGGATGAAACCCTCTATTTCCAAAGCCAGCATAAAACTCAGGTACCAATAGTATCATTTCCTTTTATGACAAATTTTGTATTATATATTCATAATAATATGGCACACATAGGCAGGGACAAGTTGTTTCAAATAATAAGTCAGCATTTGTTCCATCCTGATTTACGAAAAGTTGTTAGAGATGTTTCATTAACATGTCCAGTTTGTCAGTTAAATAAAATAAAAAATAGGAAAGAACATCCCCCTGTTCTCAAAATTCAAACTACTGAGCCATATCAAATTGTTGCTTTAGATTTGTTACAACTGCCTTCCTCAATATCCAGTAATATGTATTTACTTATCGTTATAGATCATTTCAGCAAATTTCTTTATGCCACTCCACTAAGAAATAAGAAATCTGTTACAGTGGCTGAGTCTTTTAAGAAAATACTTCCAACTTTACTGGCAGTACCCAAGGCGATACTTAGTGACCGAGGATTGGAATTCACGGGCAAATTTGAGGAACTCTTATCTCAGTATGGAATTAAACACCTAAAAACCAGCAGTTATACACCCTGGGGAAATGGGGTCAGTGAACGAGCCAATAGAACTATCGCCAGCCTGTTACGTTCCGTAAGTAAAGAAGGTTCCAGATGGGAGGACAATTTAGGTAAGGTGGTATCCATTTATAACAATACATGGCATTCTGAAATAAAAATGTCACCTTCCAAATTTTTGCTTAATTTGAAACATCAAATAGTAGATCGACCAATAGCCCCAAGAGTGGATTACAAATTTTGGGTTAGAGGGCATGAAAGATTTAGGCCTTTCGAAGTGGGAGAATTAGTTATAAAGAAAGTTATAGTAACATCTGATAAAGTCAAACATAAACTAGATGAAAAATATAAAGGACCTTATAAAGTTATTCGGATTTTCCAGAATAACGTTACCTATGAAATTCAATCTTTGAGTAATGAAGACGAAGTATTTCAGGTGCACTATAATTACTTAAGGCCTTGGAAGGAATCCCCGGATTACTTGGCAAATCACCCTCTGTTTAAAGAACTTTATCCCAATAATTTACCAGACTTGAAAGATGTCCAAGAGAAAGAAATAACAATAGAGGAAGAAGATTCTTTCTCACTTGATACACTGGAAGATGGATCTTTTTTTTGTGAATTTCTACAAAAACTGCCATAAAATCTTTAATTTTCAAGATATTTCAATTTTTTTTGCACTAGAATACTCCAATTTAGTGTGGTAATAAATTTTAGTTAGACACCTTATTTGAAAATTTGTTTTTTTAAAAAAATATTTTTACAATCTCTGAAAAGTACTTTAATTAATCATTTGATCAGAGAATAGTCAACTATGGTGTGACACCACCTACTTCTACCAAAACAATTTAATATTAACGTCAGTTTGTTTACACGTTTATATGTGAGCTTGATACCAAATTTGGAGAAAAAAAATTCTGTTCGTTTTTTTTAATGAATTTTTTTTATATCTCAAGTAAGGAAAAAAATGAAATACTAGTATAACACAAATAAACATTTGGCTAAAATTTTCATTATCTGACGCAAAAAAAAAAAACTTTATGTCTCACATACATATATATATATATATATATATATAACTATATATATAATAATATATATATATATATATATATATATTATATATATATATATATATATAATATATAGTAAATATATATATATATATATATATATTATATATATATATATATATATATATAGGCTTCCAAGCAACCATTCTATTGATTTAAAGCAAAGTTTACAGTTTCAAAAGCCAGTTGATGTCGAAGCAGCGGACTTGAAAAACTGTTCCGAGAGTCTTCTTTTTGGCAGAAGGCGGAATCGAACTGTAATAAAGCCTCCTGTACATTGTCTAACGGACGACGCTTTTGTCAATGGTTCGTGTCCTGGCGCGAGTGAAATTTATTTCGTCTTATTATTGCAAAAATTTCCACAACGAGCATGTTACGTGCGCATGTCGGCGATTCCTTAACTTTGGTTCGGCTGCTCCTGTAAACCCATGAGCACCCCTTTGAAAAAAATGCCGTGTAGCCCCAGATGGGGTTCCAACCACCCTTCTGTGAATTTATATATGTATGCCGAGTTTTTAAAGCAGTGATATCGAAGCAGGAAGCTTGAAAATCTTCCGAGATGACTTCTTTTTTTGGGAGGCGCATCGGACTAGTGGTTAGAGCCTCCTGTACATTGATCTAACGGCCGACGCTGTTTGTCGATTGGTCGAGGCTCTGGCGGGAGGTGAATTTTTTCGTCTTATTATTGCAAATTTATTGTCGCAACAATCATATTGTGCACATGTCGGCGTTCCTTGACTTTGGTCGGTTGCTCCTGTAACACATGAACATCCCTGAAGAATGCCGTGTAGCCCCAGCAGGGGTTCCAACCATCCTTCTGTGGATTTAAATAAGTATTGAGTTTCAAAGCAGTGATATCGAAGCAAGAGATTTGAAAACTTTCGAGATGCCTTCTTTTTCTGGGGAGGTGGATCGGACTAGTGGTAGAGCCACCTCTACATTTTCTAACGGCGACGCATTTGTCGATGGTTCGAGTCCTGTCGCAAGTGAAATTTTTTCGTCTTATTATTGCAAATTTGTCGCAACAAGCATCTTGTGCGCATGTCGGCGTTCCTTGACTTTGGTCGGTTGCTCCTGTAACCCAGGAGCACCCCAGAAGAATGCCGTGTAGCCCCAGCAGAGATTCAAATCACCCTTCTGTGAATTTAAGTAAGTGTCGAGTTTCAAAGCAGTGATATTGAAGCAGGAGATTTGAAAACTTCCGAGATGCGTTCTTTTTCTGGAGGCGGATCGGACTAGTGGTAGAGCCTCCTGTATATTGTCTAACGGCGACGCTGTTGTCGATAGTTCGAGCTCCTGTTAGCGCGCGAATTTTTTTGTCTATTGCAAATTTGTCGTAAGAAGCATGTTGTGCGTCTGTTGGCGTTCCTTGGACCTTGGTCGGTTGGTTGCCTGTTACCCATGAGTACCCTGAAGAATGGCCGTGTAGCCCAGAAGAGGGTTCCTACCATCCTTTTGTGGATTTTAATAAGTATCGAGTTTCAAAGCAGTGAAATCGAAGCAGGAAAACTTAAAACTGTAACGAAATACCTTTTTTTCTGGGATAGGTGTCGGATCTGACTAGTGTTTAACCTCTTGTACATTGTCTAGCAGCGACGCTGTTGTCGATGTTCGAGTCCTGGCGCGAGGTGAAATTTTCTTCGTCTTAATTAATGCAAATTTGTCGCAACAAGCATGTTGCGCACATTTCGGCGTTTCTTGACTTTGGTTTTTGCTCCTGTGACCACGGGGCAAACTAGCAGAATGCCGTTTAGCCCAGCCAGGGGTTCAAACCACCCTTCTATGGATTTGAATAAATATCGAGTTCAATGGAGTGATATTCGAAGCAAGAATTTGAAAACTTCTAGCATGCTTCTTTTTCTGGGGAGGCGGATCGCAATAGTGGTAGAGCCTCTCCTGTACATTGTCTAAAGGCGACGCTGTTGTCAATGGTTCGAGTCTTGGCGCGAGTGAAATTTTTCTTCTTTTTATTTTTGCAAATTTGTCGCAACAAGCATGTTGCTGCCCATGTCGGCATTATTTGACTTGTGGTCGGTTGCTCCTGTAACCCAGGAGCACCCCATAAGGAATGCCGTGTAGCCCCCAGCAGGGGTTCCAACCACACTTCTATGGATTTAAATAAGTAATCGAGTTTCAAAGCAGTGAAATCGAAAAGCAGGAAATTTGAAAACTGTAAAGAGGATACCTTATTTTTTTTGTGGTGTCGGATCGGCTAGAGTGGGAACTTCCTGTACATTGTCTATCGGTGACGCTGTTGTTGACGGTTACGAGTCCTGGCTTGAGTGAAATTTTTCTTCGTCTTATTATTGCAAATTTATCGCAACAATAATGATGTTCCCATGTCGGCGTGGCGCCTGACTTTGGTTTGTTGCTCCTGCTTAACACGGGACAAACAGCAGAATGCTGTTGTAGCCCCAGTTATAGGAGGGTTAAAAGCCCCACCATTCTATGGATTGTAAATTAGAACCGTTTCAAAGCCAGTGATATCGAAGCAGGAGACTGAAAACTGTCCGAGATACCTTTCTTTCTTTAGTGCAGATCGGAACTAGTCGTAGAGCTCCTGTACATTGTCTTAACGGAGACGCGCTGGTTGTCGATGGTTCGATCCTGGCAGTGAGTGAAATTTTTTCATCGTCTTATTATGCAAATTTATCGCAACAAGCATCTTGACTTTGTTGGTTGCTCCTTTAACCCAGGAGCAACCTATCAAAATGCCGTATAGCCCCAGCAGAAGCTCTATATCTATACTTTAAATCTGTAACCTCTATTCCAATCATAGTCTCACTACTATTACATTACACCAGGTAATAGCACCGTCATGTGAAGACCCTAGCACACTAAGACTTATTTCCCTTTGCATTCACTAAGGATTTAATTGCAACAGCCATCTTCCTTCAATTCACAACTTTCATACTACATTCTGCCTCATCCGTTCCTTTTCATCAACCATAGATCCTAAATATTTGAACTCAGAAATTTGTTAGCTGCTCACCATCTAACATTAACTTTACACCAGAGAAACTATCCTACTCAAAAACCAGAACCTTACGTCTATTCACGTTTACTTTCAACCCCCTCCTTTTACACACCTGCCAAATCTCTCTTCCAATCCTCCCTCAAAGCTATTCAGATTCGCCACACTAAAACTTAATCATCCGCCATATAATAGGTAGGCCACCCTCCACTCTCTTTCATTTTCTCCATTACTCTAACACCATCCCTTGCTAACCTCACCCCACCTCTGATTCTTTCATAACCCAATCCATATATATAATAATTAAATATATATATATAATATATAATATATATATATATATATATATATATTATATATATAATATAATATATATATATATATAATATATATATATATATATATATAATATATATATATATATCATATTATAATATATTTTTTAGTATATATATATATATTTATATATATATATACTATATATATATTATATAAATATATATATATATATATTATATATATATATATATATATATATTAATATATATATATATATATAATATATATATAATATATATATAATAATATATATATTCTTTTCAATTGAATCAATTCCAGCCATTTGATATATTTCTTTTACAATCCAATAAGAAAAATAATAATGAAAATATCGCTCCGGCTCCGGCTCCGGCCTCAAACCCCGACTATAGTTTCTGCACTGTTGAGAATTGTGCAGTACTTTTCTGGCAATAAATTTTTTCACGTACAAAAATATTTTTTGAAAAAATTATGCAAAGAATCTGGTTCCGTTCATACTCCAGCTGCGGCTCCAGATCCGGCGCTGGATCCGACTAGGGTTTCTGCACTATTTGAAAATTGTTTAGCACGTCTTCTGGCATTAAACTTTTCACCAAAAAAAAATATTTTATATACGAACAAAATTGATACCCCAGAATCCTGGCTCCGTTCCGACTTCGGGATCCGGAATTCCAATACAGGTTTGCTGCACCTATTTGAACATTGTTCAGCACGTTTTCCCGGCCAATAAATTTTTCAATCTAAAAAAATATTTCATTGAAAAATTTATAACAGAATCCGGCTCTAAACTCCGGGCCGATTCCTGACTCCGATCCGGATTCCGACTAAAGGTTTTTTGAGCTATTTTGCAAAATTTGTCAGCGAGTCTTCTGGCATACATTTTTCAACTGAAAAAATATTTCTTGAAAAAGAATATTTATAAGCAAGATCCGGCTCCGGGATCCAACTCCGCGATCTGCTACGGATTACGGATCCATCAAAGGGTTCCTGCACTATTGAAAATTGTTCAGCACATCTCTTTCACTAAATTTTCACCTAAAAAAATATTTCTTAAAAAAATTCATACCCAGGACCCGGCTCCGAGTTCAGCTCCGGCGTTACGGCTCCGGGATCCGGATCCGGGATCGAACACTAAGGTTTCCTGTACTAATTGAAAATTGTTCAACACGTCTTCTGGCAATACATTTTCGCCTAAAAAGATATATTTTTAAAGAAATTTAATACCCAGGAACCGGCTCCGGCTCCGGCTTCCGGCTTCGGCTCCGCTCCGACACCGCTCAGTTCGGCTCGCTTCGGCTTCGGATCTTGACTAAGTTTCTGCATGTATTTTGAAAATTGTCAGCACTTCTTCTATCAATTAATTTTCACAAAAAAAAATATTTTTTCGAAAAAAATCATACTACGCCCCGTCTGCAACTCTGTCTCTGATTCAGAATTCAAATCCGCTTACGGATTCAGCACTATTTGAAAATTGTTCAGCAAGTCTTCTGGGAATAAATTATTCATCTAAGAAAATATCTCTTGAAAAAAAATTTTATACAATTCTAATTTTGCATCTGGAATCAGTTCTTTGGATTTTTTTTTTTTTCGGATCCGGATCCGACTAAGGTTTCGGCACGTTTTGAAATTTGTTCAGTACGTTTTCTGGCATTAAATTTTTCACTTAAAAAATATTTATTTGTTGAAAAAAATTCATACCCCAGGCTACGGCTCTGACTCTAGCCCGGGGTAATACTCCAGCTGCTGACCTTCACTTTCGGCCTCCGCGATCTGACTAAGGGTTTCTGAACTATTTAAAAATTGTTCAGTACGTCTTTTCTGGCAATAAAGTTTTCACCTAAACATATATTTTTTTTAAAAAATTCAATACCCAGGATCCGCTCCGGCTCCGGCTCCGGCTCCGGCTCCGGCTCCGGCTCCGACTAAGGTTTATGAACTATTTGAAAATTGTTCACCACGTCTTCTATCAATAAAATTTTCACCTAAAAAACATATTTTTAGAAAAAATCATACTCTGGCTCCGACTCCATCTCCGACTTTGAATCCGGCTCCGGCTCCGTGCTCCGACCCAAATCCGGATCCGATTAAGGATTCTGCACTATTTGAAAACTGTTCAGCAAGTCTTATGGCAATAGATTTTTCATCTAAGAAAATTATTTCTTGAAAAAATTTATACCCAGGATCCGTCTCCGAATCCGGATCCGAATCCGGTCCGACCTTGAACTAGGTTTCTGCCTATTTGAAAATTGTTCGTGCGTCTGCTGGCATTAAATTTTTCACCTAAAAAAAATATTTTTTGAAAAAAATTCATACCCAGGTTTCGGCTCTGGCTCCGGCTCCGGCTCCGGATCCAGATCCGGCTCCGGCTCCGGTTCCGACTTCACCTTCGACTCCGGATCTGACTAAGGTTTGTTCACTATTTGAAAATTATTTAGCACGACTTCTGGCAATTAATTTTTCATCTAAAAAATATTCTTTTGAAAAAAATTTATACTATTGTGCCCGGCTCTGAACTCTGCTCCGAACTTCGACTCCGCTCCGACTCCGTGATCCGGATCCGACTAAGGAGTCTGCACTATTTGAAACCTGTTCAGCACGTATTCTGACAACAAATTTTTCATTGAAAAAAAATTTTTCTTAAAAAAATTTATTCCTAGAATCCGGCTCCGAATCCGGCTCTCGCTCCGGATCCGGTTCCAACTAAGGTTTCTGCATTATTTGAAAATTGTTCAGCCCTTCTTCTGGCAATAAAATTTTCACCTAAAAGGAATATTTTTCGAAATAGAAATCAAACTACAGGCACCGGCTCTGACTTCGCGCTCCCACTTTCGACTCCGGCTCCGACTCCGGATCCGATCCGACTAAGGATTCTGAACATTTGAAAATTGTGTCATGTATGTCTGGTCTGCATAAATTTTGTATCTCTC
>JABUQX010004214.1:77500-97611 GCA_015478945.1 Trachelipus rathkii | reverse complement strand
TTATATATATATATTAATAATAATATTATATATATATATATATATTAATTAATTATATATATATATTATTAATTATATATATAAATATATATATTATATATATATTAATATATTATATATTTAAAATATATGTAATATATCTATATAGTATTAATATATATAATATATAATATATATAGTTAGTATATATTATATATATATATTATTAATATATTAATATATATTATTATATATATATATAGTAATATTTATATATTTACTTTATCTATATATATATATATTATATATATATATATATATTATATATATTATTCATATAATAAAAATATATATATATTATGGTATATATTATATATATCTATTATTATAATTATACTATATATTATATATATGTATATAATATAATATTTTATATTATCATATATATAATATACTATATATAATATATTATTAATATATTATATATATTATATAATATATATATATTAATCACTATATATATATTATATATATATTATATAATTAATATATATATATATATATATATATTATAATAATATTATATATATATATATATATATATTAATATATATATATATATTTGAGTATATATATATATATAATTTATTAACTTATAATATATATATACTATTATATATATTATATATTAATAAATATTTTCTTATGTGAGATTTAAATGTATTTATATTAATTTTAGGATTGGTTACTGTAGAGATGTCAGTAGTTAATATAGTTACTTCAAAAATATATAACATTTAAACTCTTACAAGTAAAATCTATATATATATATTAATTATATATATATAATATATAGTAGTATATATCACTTAATTATATATTTATATGTATTATAAATTTTAATATTAATATTTATTATATATATTTTATTTAATTATATATATATATATATTAATATATTATAAGGTATATATATATAGTTATAATAGATTAATATATACTATATATAATTACTTATATAATTATATTAATTAATATAATATTAATATATAATATATATTATAATATATATATTTATATATATTATATATATATATATTATATATTAGTATATATATATTATATATATTAATATTAATTAATTATATATATATATATATATTAATATATTATATATATAAATATTGTATATATATTATAATTATAATAATATATATATTATATATATAGTTTATATATTATATATATATATAATTATAAATATATAATTATAATATATATAGTATATATTAATTATATATATTATTAATATTAATATAATTATATATATATATATATATATATATATATATATATATATATATATATATAATATATAGTATATATATATATATATATTATATTAATTAATTATATATATATTAATATATATAATATATATATATATATATATATATATAATAAATTAATATATATTTATAGTATAATGTGGATTGTCATTGGAATTGTAGCGGTAATGATCCTCATTTAAACGACGACATAATTTTTATATATCATTCGTGTAGACATATTCAGAGAGCCGTCAGTTTAGAGGGGATTAGGTTAGGGTAATTTAGTGATTTGTGGTGGTAGTGGTTATAGGGCGTATATAAGGGTTATAGTTAGGTTGTAATGTGTTAGGTTTTAGGTTTAGGAGATTTAGGGTAGGGTTAGGTTTACCGGGTCGGCTAGGTAGATTTTAATAGATATTTTGTAACCTCTATAAGGGATATATTAAAAATAGAACGAATACGAGTTAAGTTATTGATTAGCTCTTCGTTAGAAGGAGTCAGAACGCACTTTATGAAATTATGCCATTATATATATTTATATATATAATATAATATATATCTATTTCATATATATATAGATTATATATTAGATTGATAGAATAAGTATCATAGTAGTATATTATAATAGTATTATATGTATATGCGTGTATCAGTGAGTATTATGTATGGTATATATATGATTAATACTATATAGTAGAGTATTATATACTGTATATATTAATTATATCTATATTATAGTGTATGTACTAGTATATATATATATCTATACTATATATATATATATCTAGAATGTATATATATTATTATACTAATATATAGTTATAATTTAGTACTATATTCTATATGTAGTATAATAGTTTAGCTATATATAAATACGTATATTAATTATAATATATATAGTATAATATATATTATAATATATATAGATGTAGTATATAATATATATATCTATTATATATAATACTATATTATTATATAATATATATATGTATATTAGTATGAATATACTATATATAATAGTACATATATACATTATACGTATTTTACGTGAGCGTATTTTTATTACAGGTGTAAGGTTGTATATTACCGCAGGTTATCGGTAATTATATATATAAGTATCGCTATATATATTCTATCAGTCTCATAATCATATTATAGTCGAAGATATACATTTGCTCGATTACTCTCAATATACAGTATAACTGTATGTAAGTATCGTATACCGCCATATACTATATAATATGTGCTAACCCTTATCACGTAATTAAAGCATTACTAATATATATATAGGGGGTATGAGTAGGTGAGGGGATGTAGTTATGTTTTTTATAACGCTTCATATCCTCAAGTCTTTCTTTTCCTGTTAGGGTAGTTAATTTATTAGGGCCTCATAATAATAGGTATATATGACATATATTATGTATAAAACTTTAAACTCGCTAATGCTATGACTTTGAATATTGTGTGAGACTATCATATATATTTTATAGGTTATACCACTGTTATATGATTAAGTTTATATATATATAATTATTAGTATATATTATATTAATAGTATATTATATAATATTATTAAGTTATATTATTATGAATTAATATATAGGTAGATGTAATATTATTATATATGTATATAGTTATAATATTATTATATATAATTTTTATATAGATATATCATATATATTTAATTAATATATATTAATGATAATAGGTATATATATATATATATATTATATATATATAATATAGATATAGTAATATATATATATAACTTAATATAATTACTATATTATATTATATATATATGTATAGTATATATAATATGTATATATATAATCTATATAAATCCTCACACTATATAGTATATATATAATTAGTAGTTATATAATATATTATATATATATATATATATATATATAGTAATTACTTATATATATATATATTATATTATAACATATAGAGTAAATTAATAATTATAGAGTATTAATATATATTATATATAATGTTATATTGGTACTATATTAATATATATATGATGATTTAAGGTATATTACTATATATAATATATAATATTAAGTTATATATTTATATAACTATATATGGATTTATATTGCTATATATATATATGAGTAATTATTGTATATATATAACTAGTGTGAAAAAATATGAGTATTAGAATTATATTATGATTTTATAACTTTGTGCTAATATTATATATATATATTAACAGTATATATATATTATATATTAATATATATAAATTTAAGATTAATATATGTAATATATATATATTACAGGATGATTATTATTATTTATTATTGGTTAATTGGGACAGCTATTCATAGTTTAATATAAATTTATTATATTATTTAATTATTTATTAATTATTTAATGTATATATATTATTATTATTATTATTTATTTATTTTATAATATTTATATAATATTAATTATATAATATATATATATATAGGTTTATATATATATATATATATTATCATATATATATATTATTATTAATATTTAAGTTACTAATATATATTATAATATATAGATAGTATATATTATATATATTTATAGAGTTATATATATTATATAATTATTATAATATATATATATATATATAATATATATATTGATATATATATATATATATATATATTATATATAGTATATATATATTAATAGTATATATATAATAATATAATATATAATATATATATTATATATATATAATATATATATATTAATTTATAATATATATATATTTTATATTATATTATATATATATACGATATATATATATAATATATATGTATTAATATATAATATATATATATATGATATAATATATATATATATATATATATATAATTATATATACTTATAATATATAGATATATATACTATGTATATTATATGTATATATATATAATTATATATAGTGCTATATATATATATATATATATAATTAGTATAAAATAATATTATAAATTATATTAATATATATATATATATAATAATATTATATATAATATAATCCTATATAATATTAATATATATTAATATATATATATATTATTTATGGTTAATATATTAATATATATATATATATATATATATATATTATATGTATTATTATATATAATAATATTAAATATATATATATAATATATTATTTAATATATATATATTATATATGATATAGAACAGGATATTATATTATTATTATTTAATTATTTATTATATTAATTATTTATTGTTATTATTATTATTATTTATCTCATTTATAATATTATTTAATTATTATTATTAATTATTATTATTTATTATTATTATCTTATTATTATTATTTTATTCTTTTATATTATTTTTTATATAATTATTATTTTTTGTTCTTATTTGTATATTTAATATAATTTAAATTATTATTTATTATTTTTTATTTACCGTCTGATTTATTATTATTATTATATTATTAATTTATGTATATTATTATTTTTTATTATTATTATATATTAATTATTATTTATTATTATTTATTTAAATATTTTATGATTATATATTATAATATATTTATAGAATATTTATAAATATATATATATATCTAATTATTTAATATATATATATATATAATATATATAATATATATATATATATGTATATATATATGTAACTTACTTATACTTACTTACTTATCACTCTATTATCTGCTGCCTGGCCCCTCTATAAATTGGAGAGGCCACATCTGCTTCAAGGTTAGGCTCCACGGCTGCGCCTCTTAGGGCGAGATTCTACAGGTTACAATATGAGAATGAGGTTATATTATAGGAAATTAGGTTGCGGGGGGCGTTCGAGGCATGCCAGTAGGTCATCATCAGAGAAGTGGTGCTCTTTTATTTTTGTGATCATATGGGCTTGGAATTGTTACATCCATAGTCAGCTAAGAGAGGGGATGGGTGATGTTGTTCTAGTTTTAGAATCTTTGAGTACTCAGCATTTATATTGAGGATAGAGAAACGGGTGCTATAAATAAACTTACGTTTTTGAAGCTGTCTATTATTTTTTGGGGTAACGTGGATGGTCACTAGTATGATTTAGAGCATCCGGTTTTTGTTAACTTACACAGACAACGCTACGGAGTTCACTAACTCATTTCGAATCCGCTGAAACGAATGATGATAATAAATATCTTATCTGTGACTCATTTACTATTATATTATATAAATGAATGAGTCAGAAGAATTTTACTTATTCGTCAGCGGGATTATCGTAACGCTTTTGGGAAAATACCTCTCACTCACTAGTCGATTGCTGAGTTAACTCAAACAACCGGATGTCTCATCTAAATCACCTAGGCCATCTCACGTATATATATATATTATTAAATATATATATATAATATATATATATGTATATTATATATATATTATATATACTATATATTATATATAATATTATATTATATATATATATATATACTATTAATATATTATATTAATTTATAATATATATATATTTAATTATATATATATAATATATATATATATATATTAATATATATATATATATATATAATTAATTATATATATATATATTAATATATATTATTATATATTATCATTTACATAGTTTTATATTATGTAATATATTATATATATATTCATAATATTTTATATAATTATAATATATATTATTATATATATATATTATATATATATATTATCAATATTGATATTATATATATTTATATATATATTATATTATATTTATATAATTATAATATTGATATATATATATATATATAAATTAATATTATATATATATATATATAATATATATATATAATTATAGTAATATAAAAATATATATATATATATATATATATATAATATAAAATGTTTAAGACAGTTATTATTTATTGTTTTATATTATTATTATTTTATTAATCACTATTATATATTAAGTATTCAGTATTTAGTGTATTATTATTTAATTGTTTTTTATTTATTCACTTTTCTATTATTCATTATTTCTTATTATCTAAATTCCATTACTTATGTATTTATTATTTTTATTGTTTTTAGTGATTATATATTTAATAAACTATTATTTGATGTATATTAAAGATTTATATATTTTTTCTATATGATTTATATATAATAGATTATATATTAATGAAATTAGATTGATGATTATTAATGATTATTATCAATAGATTATATTATTAAATGATAGTCAAATTTTATAGACCAATCATTATTAACGATTATAATTTATTATGACTGTTTCTTATTATAATGATTAAATGTTTATTAATATATTATTTTTAATATATTATTAATTTTATATTATTAGTTAATTATTTAATTTTATTGTATATTATATTTATATATATATATTATTATTATTATTATTATTATTATTATTATTATTTAATATATTAATTATGTATATTTATTATTATTATTATTATTATTACTTTATTATTATTATTTATTATAAATATTAATTATTATTATTATTATTTTATTATTATTTATTATAATATATAATTAAGAAGACGCTTACTAAGAAAATATATAAAATCTCAGACCTTTCCGTAAACACTTATAATTTAAAATACATATTATAAGTAACCTGCTAAAAATTTGAAATAGTTTGGAAAGAGTAAGAAAACGGGTATAATTTAAAATAAAGGAAAATAACATAATTAAGTGGGAGACTTTACATAGCTAAAAGCTCAACTAGCCAAACCGATAAAGTGAGTAAATTGTTTTATTTGAAATGAATACAACTATGATATCTTTAATTTTATGCAAACAACGCAAACAATAAAGAACTTGTTCGTTTTTTGTAATCCAGTTTTTAGGGTGTAAGACAGGAATTTTTTATTTATTTTTAAATATTCAAAATTGAAAATTTCGATTTCAGTGATTCTGCATATTTTTTTTGACACTCATATAAGTGTAGTGGATAAATTAAATTTATTGAATAATTTAGCACACCTTATTTTGAAATTTTTAGGTTTTTTTTTTTAAATAATAATATATATTTAACTATCTCTCGAAAGTACTTACAAAATATATTTATTGTAACCAGATGAATAGTATCCAATTCATGGTCTGATACACTATATATACTTAATACACTAACTCAACTTAACGTATTCTATATCCACTAAAATACATATTAATATAAACGTCAAGTTTGTTTACACTGTATATTATAGGAGCTTGGTACCTATATGTGCTAATTTTGAAAGAAAATTAAATATCTGTATCGTTATTTTTTGTAATGAATTTTTTTTATATCTTACTATAGTAAGGAAAAAATGAAATTGCTAGAAAAAACAGCAAATAAACATTTGTGAAAATTTTTCATTTTTTAGACGGCAAAAACAAACTTTATTCTCATATATATATATGTATATTTATTATATATAGTATATATATATATATATATAATGATATATATTAATATTATTATATATATATATAGTTATTATACATATATAGGTAAGTATTATGTATAAGTACGTATATATATATATATATAGTAATATATATTTATATATAGTATTATATTATTATTACATATATATATATATATGATTTAATATTAATATATATATTGAATATATATATAATATATATATAATATATAATTAAATATATATATATATATATATATAATATATATATATAATATAGATATATATTAAGTATATTATATATATAAAGTTAGGTATAGATATATATATATTATATATATATATATATTATATTATAAATATATATATTATATTAATAAATAATATTACAATATTATATATATATATATATATTATATATAATTAGTATATATAATATACATAATATATATGGATATATATATATATAGATTAATATAATATATATATATATATATAATAATAATATATAATTAATATATATTATATTATACTATGTAGATATGTTCATTAGGATTGAGCACGTGATATACAGTTTCTGAAAGTAGTGCCGATAATTTTTTCATTATGAAATATCCAGTATATGAAGCCTCACCTTATTTAAATGTTACAACGTTCTAAAATTAATATATACGATATGTGTATTTATTATATTATAAGTAATAGATTATTAACTCTAATTAAATACTGCAGTTCTGTATGTATACCTATATAATTCAATACAATATGACTTGTCAGTGATATATAGATATTTAAGATATTTGCTTATCTAATTTCAATTTTCGCACAAGTACTATATCTCATAATAAGATCTCTGTTAAAGTTAGAGTAGGATATATAGATTAGTATTAAATGCGGTTTTTAAATCTTGAGACTTTATTATCAGGATGTAAGATCTTAGAAGCCGACGATGTAAAAAGATAAAAATATTGAAATTTGATATATCTATATAACTATACTCTACATATTAGTAGATTATACTGAAGACTAATGTATTAACATTAGTTTTATGGTATAATTTATTTCCACTAGCTTTTATATATATGAATTGAACTTGAGTCAGATGAGAGTCAGACCTTTGATTTATTCCGCACCAAAATGTGATTTATTTATAAAGTTACCCTACTCTGTTAAGTTGCAATTTATTTTCTACTATATTTTATACATAAATTATTATACTCACTCAGGTAATCGAATCGTAATTTATTCTGTATTTCGTTTTATTAGATACACTTAAGATATATGTAATATTATATTATTACCTACGATCTCAACGCCCAGACCATTTTAGCTTGGTAACGTAATCATTTAAACATTTTGAGAGAAGGGAAGTATTAGGTATTAAGTATCTTCTCTCACCTTATAGTGAGAAGTCTATCAAATTACATATCAATAATCCACTGTATCTCATGGTTTTATATCTGGAACATACCTGATAGTACATCTATGATAATTGAACAGGGTAACGCACGTTGATATTTTAAAATTTTTAAAGATATATAATTGACGAAGAAATAAAAACTGTAACAGAACTCAGAATCGATTTATAAGAGTCTTTACGCTATATTAAATTAGAATAGTAATGAGTAATCTTGTATATACACTTAGATAGAAGGATACACTTGGTTTAGTTAGTATTTTAAATATACACTTCAACATCGTCCACATTACTAACATGCGTAGTACATTGGATTTCTGAATAATATCAGGGATATAAAAATGGACATTGAGTTCATATGATTGATTCTTTATGGATATGTAAAAATTTATAATGACTAATCTAATATATTCATATATTATATATCATTATTTTAATATATATTAATATATAATATATAGTTATAAATTATATATATATAAATAAATATTATATGTATATGATAAATATATACTGTTACAGTATAATATATATATATATATATATAGTATATTACTATACTATTACTATATAATTTATGTTGAGAGTTTTTAATTGTTAATTTATTTCATTATATATGTATTTTTTATAAATATGTTTTAATGATAATTTGTATTAGTATTAGATGCTAAATATTTGATATGTCAATGACTTATATATAGTTTTTACTATATTAATGTTATAATAGTAATGCTATTAAATATATATAATGAGAATATCTTAGAATTATTAACTTACTTACATTAACTTATATTTAATATATATATTCTAATTATATTTAGGATCCAAGCAACCTTCTATTGATTTAAATAAGTATCGAGTTTCCAAAAGCAGTGATGTCGAAGCAGGTGGACTTGGAAACGTTCGAGATGTCTTCCTTTTTTTGGAGATGGTCACGGATTTGGACCTTAAGTAGTAATAGCCTCCTGTATATACATTGTACTATAACGGCGGACGCCTCTTGTCGATGGGTTCCCTGTCCTGGCGCGAGTGAAATTTTTTTTTCCACAGTCTTCTAATTGCATTTCTCGCAACGAGCATTTTGTGCGCATGTCGGCGATCCTTGACTTTGGTCGGCTGCTTCTTGTAACCCATGAGCACCCCTGAATAATGCCGTGTAGCCCCAGAGGGGGTTTCCATAACCACCTATTCTGTGAATTTAAATATGTACCGTTTCAAAGCAGTGATATCGAAGCAGGAGATTTCAAATCTTCCGAGATTGCTTCTTTTTTGGGGAGGGCGCAATGCGGACTGTGGGTAGAGCCGTCCTATAGCATTGTCTACGGTGACGCCTGTTGTCGATGTTTCGAGTCTGGTGCGAGTGAAGTTTTTTTTTCGTCTTATTATTGCAAATTTTTCGCAACAAGCATATTGTGCGCATGCCGGCGTTCCTTGACTTTGGTCGGTTGCTCCTGTAACACATGAACACCCCTGAAGAATGCCGTGTAGCCCCAGCATGGGTTCCAAGCCATCCTTCGTGGATTTAAATAAGTTAATTGGTTTTAAAGCAGTGATATTCGGGAAAGCTAAGGAGATTTGAAATTTTCCGCAAGATGCCTTCTTTTTTTGGGAGGTGGGTCGGACTAAGTGGTAGAAAGCCACCTCTCAGTTCTAACGGTGACGCATTTGTTGATTGTTCGAGTCCTGGTGCGAGTGAAAAAAAATTCGTCTTATTATTGCAAATTTGTCGCAACAAGCACCTTGTGCGCATGTCGGCGTTCCTTGACTTTGGTCGGTTGGTCCTGTAACCCAGGAACCACCCCAGAAGAATGCCGTGTACCGCAGAGATTCCAATGCACGCCCTTCTGTTGAATTTAAACGTAAGGGTCGAGTTTTCAAAAGCAGTGATTATTTGAAGCAGGAGAATTTGAAGTAACTTCCGAGATGCGTTCTTTTTTCTTAGGGAGGGCGGAATCTTACTTAGTGTAGAAGCCTTCCTGTATATTGTCTAACAGGCGACGCTGTTGACCCCCCCCCCCCCCCCCCCCCTCGATCACTCGAGTCCTGGCGCGAGCGAAATTTTTTTTCGTCTTATTGCATGCAAATTTGTCGTAAGAAACATGTTGTGCGCCTGTTGGCGTTCCTTGACCTCGGTTGGTCCTGTTACTCATGAGCACCCTTGAAGAATGCCGTGTAGCCCCAAAGTGGGTTCCAAACATCCTTCTGTGGATTTTAATAAGTATCGAGTTTCAAAGCGGTGAAGTGAAATCGAAGCAGGAGACTTAAAACTGTAACGAAATACCTTTTTTTTTTCTGGGGTGTCGGATTCTGACTATGTGGTTTAAACGGGCTCCTTGTTGGCATTGGCTCTGACAGGCGAGACAACTGTGTTGTCGATGGTGTCGAGTCCCTGGCGCGAGTGAAATTTGTCTTCGTCTTATTAATTGAAAAATTGTCGCAACAAGCATGTTGTGCCATTATGTCGGCTGGCTTGACTTTGTTGGTATGCTCCTGTAACACGGGGAGCAAAAGCTACAGAATGCCTTTTTAGCCCGAGCAAGGGTTTCCAACCACATACTTCTTATGGATTTTGAATAAATATCGAGTTTTTAAAAGCGGTAAGTGATATGAAGCACGAAATTTGAAAAACTTCCGAGATATGCTTCTTTTTATGGGGAGGCGGATTCGCAATAGTGGGTTGAGCCTCCTGCCAACATTGTCTAACGGCGAACGCTGTTGTCGTAGGTTCAGTCCTGGCACGAGTGAAATTTTTTCTTCGTCTTATTATTTGCAATGTTGTCGCAACATGCATTTGTGCCGCATTGTTGGCGTTCCTTGATCTGGGTCCAGTTGCTCCTGTAACCAGAGCACCCCAGAAGAATTGCCGTGTAGCCACGTGCTGGGGTTTTCCACCACCTTCTATGCATTTAAATAAGTCCGAGTTTCAAAAGCAGTGATATCGAAGCATGGGACTTGAAAACTGTAAAGAGATACCTTCATTTTTTGTGGTGTCGGATCGGAACTAGTGGGTGGAGATTCTGTCATCTGTACTACGGTGACGAAGTTATGGCGGCTCACACTGGTGCGAGTAATAACTATCTGGCATCTTATTCAAGCAAATTTATAGCAACAAGAATGATGTTCCGCATGTCGGCGTGGCCTGACCTTTGGGTTGGTTGCTCTGTAACAGGGAGCAAAGTAGCAGAATTGCTGTGTAGGGGGTTTAAAAGCACCTCTTCTATGGATTTAATAAGGATACCGTTATCAAAGCATGATATCGAAGCGGAACTTGAAAATGTTCCGAGATTACCTTCTTTTTCTGGAATGGCAGATCGGACTAGTGGTAGAGCCTCCTGGACATTGTCTAACGGCGACGCTGCTGTTCGATGGTTTCGAGTCTGGCGCGAGTGAAATTTTTCATCGTCTAATTATTGGAAATTTATCGCAACAAAGCATCTTATGCCCATGTCGGCGTGGCTTGACTTTGGGTTGTTGCTCCCTGTAACCAGGAAAGCAACCATCAAATGCCATGGTAAGCACAGCAGAAGTTCTATGCTCTCAACTATTTTAACTGGAAACCTCTTATTAAGACAATCTCTCACTGCAATACAAATATAGCATTTCCCAAACTAGGTAATTATATATTATATATACTAATATATATATAGCATTATTACCGCATGTAAGAACCATAGCACAGCTCACATATTATGATTTTATAGGGTATATATAGACTTATATTCACCCTTTAGTTGTCAGTCAGCTCATAAAGGATATTTATGAATGTGCAATCTCACTAAGCCATCTTCCCTTCCTATAGTTACACAACTTTCATATAGTATATAATATCTGCATCAATCCGTTCTACCTATTACTTCAATCCACTCCATATATATATACTAAAATATTTGAACTCAGCACTATTTGTTTCCAGAGTTAAATGTATACCCAGACCTGTAATAAATTTAACTGATTCCATGAGATTTCACATTGTAATATATAAGTGAAAAGATAAAGTTTTTTCAAAAGGAATATTCATGTATGACGTCACGTAAAAATTTAAAGGTTGCCTGGTTACAGAGTTCCTGTCTACATTATGAGCTGCATTCCACCATCTACAACGATATATGAGAATCGTAAACAGTCGTAACCACGAGTAAGCTGAGTTTCTTGTAATTACTCTCTACTTGAAATAGGATATACCGCTTATTGAGAGCGCACTCATCTGCTAAACATATATTTTCATAACACATTGTACTTGGTTTTATTTATTCAAATACCTCGTATACCTTTTTACACACCTCAGTGCTGATTCAATCTATCATCTTAACATGAAATTTTTTTCGCTCTGCGCCTCCTCACAAGCTCCTCCATTCTCAGTCCAAATACTCCGCTTGTATCATGCCATCTGATGATGCCCTATGGTTACGAATAAGCATCAGATGCTCTAAGAAGAGGCGCATAACGAACGTATATTACACATCAATTCGCATATAATAATATATAAGTGATGATGCAATACCGTTCATTCTCATTATTTCATTCATCCTTATACTAACACTGGCACTCGGACATATACTACCTTGACTAAAATGTGATGGTCGAAACCCATAGCAATCGCTCGCTTGTATATATCTTTACATACATTTATATCTCTCTCATAATTTTATGGATACGAATATTTAAATGAATAGATACCGCTCCTACTATCCAGCTAAAAGTTTATCTTACCACAATGATATCGTGCTTTATATAACCGTATACGATATTAGATGAACAATTATCAAAGAAGAGGATAATAAATTATATAGTAACAACTATTTATATATTAGACCTATGATCTTAATTGTCAAATTTAGTGTTATAAATTTTCGAAAAATGTTGTGATGATCACCATCAAGGGTGTTTGCGGTGTGTATAGTGTAAATATATTTTATATTTATATCACATTGATATGAAATATTTTGAAAATAATGTTATTGCAAAAGAAATTTGAAGTAGGGTAGTAATTATGCTAATTATAAGCGAGTATTTTATCATTATCAATTTATTTATAATTATAGTACTATTATTCATATTCGCTTACTCTCTCTCTCTCTCTCTTCACTCTCTTCACTGCTCTCATCTATCTCTATATATATATGATGTGGGTCATGAATCCAAAAAACCCACTATATATTCACTTGAATAATATAAAATCTATTCTCTCACAAAAGCTTGCAGAAAATAAAGTTAATCAATATTTTTTTGTAAATTTGGAAGATTTGAGCGCAGTTTTAGCAAGAAATAATAAGACCATAATTATTATTTGTAATTTTAAAGTAATTATAGTAATTTTCTACAATTTATGTATTATATAATATATAAGTATCAATATAGTTAAAGTATATATATATATAACAATTTCACGTTTTATATATTTAATGGTATAATTGTTATACTGTATATTAAATTTATTTTTATTATTAATATACATATATATAAATATATTAATTAATATATATTAAATATAATATAAATGTAAATTACACTTTAACGCTTCATTTCATATTCAAAAGAATCCTTAAAAAAAATGAATATGGAAAAGAAAAATCTTTTTTATTTTCGAATATTATATGAATTTTTAAAAATAGAGAGTATATTTCTTTCACAGTGATTATTCTCTGAGAATAAAATCTGAAGAAAAGGAAACTTACATTAGAAAGTCTGAGGAATTTGAAAACTGAAATTCACATTCTTAATAATACATAAACGCCTAATCAATATAACTTATACAGATAATTATAATAAAAAATTGAATTAAAGGTACAAGCTGAGTTGCAATTGACTTTGGAGAGTTAAACAATTCTTTCTAAAAGATGAATCAACCGCTAACGCAGTGAATATAAACATACTGCTATTGCCTTTACAAAATGGTTATATATAAAACATTTAGGATTAATGATTAATAATAATATGTTCATGTATGTGTTAAATGTCCATAGAATTTCAATCATAAAATAATCAGAATTAAGACACAAAATGTAGATGATTCAAAAGTTAATAGATTTTAAAGACTTACATCTAAAATTTTCTATTATAATTTCTGACCAATATGTAATTTGAATTCATGATCGCAAATTATATAGAAGCTCAAATTATTAGACGGCAATATGAAGATGATATATCTGTCCCTGTTATGGACTCCACCATCAAACGAAGTGAAAGTTTAAAAGATGTGAAAATTTGCGATTCAATTTCAGAAAAGATGAAGACAGAACTTATGAATGTTAATTAGTATAAAAAATAAAATTACATGAAATTATATATATATATATACGTTATGTATTATATATATACAACCATACAAATACATTAATATATCTAGATTTAAATCAATTAATTTTTAAAATAAATAGCAAAAACTAAAGAATAATCGTAACTTTTTACAACTAATCAACTTAATCTTTTCTATAAATACTTTTTCAATATCTAGTCCAAAGGAGTAGTTTGTTAAGTACTCACAAAGAATTTTAATATTTTATACATGAAAATTCAATTTCTCTTTAATTAATATTAATATCTAGGAGATTGAGAGCATTTTTGGTGATTTTTTTTGATTTTTTAAAAATACAAATTTGTTGATTATATTTTTTAGATATTATTTTGATATTTATTGATATTTGGAAGCAATGAGTCACGCGTAATTATATATAATATATAAATTTGCTAAGTTACAAATTATATATATCGCGTGACGTTACGAATTCTGATTCTTATTATAAAATTAAAAATATCAAACAAATACTCCATAAAATTATTTATAGGATAAAAAATACAAAAATCAGCCACAGTAGCGGGTATACAGAGCATTTAACATATACGGGTAACTATATTATATTATCAACCCATGCGGTGTCTTATATTTTCATTATGTATAATATTCGAAATAATTTATGTCTACCTTATAATATTGTTTATAGTATTATTATATATATATATATAATATATATATTCTTATTTCTCTAATATGTAAATTTATTCCTATTAAAAATCGTTGGCCGTTGGATTTAGATTTATATCTTTTTACAACCCTAAGGAGAAAAATAAGTAATGATTTTTCTATCCGGATCCTGACTCTCCAACTCCGATTATAGTTTCTGCACTGTTTGAGAATTGTGTAGTACTTGTTCTGGCAATTATAATGTTTTTAAGTTTTACTTCTTTTTTGAGAATAAATTTTATTCACTAGAATCACCGTTCGTATGGCATAATATATCATTCCGTTAGCCGGTCATCTTACCAGATCTCAGGCGCTGTGTTCCGACTTAAGTGTTTATGCATTCACTTAATTTGGAAGAAATTAGTTTTAGTCACGTCTTCTGGCAATAAGTATAAACTTTTCCACCAAAATAATATTTTTAAATAGGTAGTATATAAATACATCATAATTATAGTATTATATATATTATATACCGCAGATATCCGGTCTTACCGTTTCCGACTCTCAGTATCCGCATCCATCTAAAGGTTATTACATTGCCTCATATGGTTCAACCTAATATTTAGATTTACAGCACGTCTTCCGTACATATATAATATTTTCAATATCTAGAAAACTTATTTTCACTTAGGAAAAATTTAATAAAACAGGATTCCGGCTCTAACTCCGACTTAACGGATATCCCGACTCCGGATTCTCACGGATCCGGACTAAGGTTTTATGGAACTTTAGATGTTTTGAAATTAGTACAGCTAATACAATGTCTTCTAGGCAATTTACTCATCTTTATTCAACTAAAAAATATTATCATTGAAAAGTAAATTTAATAGATAAGCAAGATCGGGCTTTACCGGTAATCCGACTTACCCGGATTCCTATGCTCCGGATGCCGATCGCATCAATACATAGGACTCATCCTATGCACATAATTTGGAAATATTGGTTCACAGTATACATATTCTTAATAATATATTCCAATAAATATTATTTTCACCTAAAAAAATTACTCTAAAAAAAAAATTCATACAGTAGATCCATAGCCGGCTCTCGGTTAGGCTTCCGGATTCTCACAGATTCCGGGTCCGCTAAAAGTATTCTGTACTAATTGATATTAGGTTCCATACATACTTTTATATTAATACGTCTTCTCACTGGCATATACATTTTTACACGATATTAAAAGATTTTATTTAGAAAGAAATTATAATATCCACTCACAGGATTCACGATCCGATAGTATATACTTATACACATATAGGCTCCGACAACCGTGATCTGTGATATTCAGTATACTCGAGCTTCTGAGTAATCTGACTAAGGTTCTGCCAGCTATTTGTAAATTGTTCATGATATGTATATATATATATATTTTATATATATATTATATATAATTTATCACTTATCTTTCTATCATATAATAAATTTTTTTCATACAAAAAAAAATAGTTATATATAATATATTTACGAAAAAAAATCATGTCACTCATCCCGACTTATATTGAGACTAAACTGAAGTTCCTATTCACCCCATTCAGAGGGTTAATAGGGACACTTCTCTTGAAATTCATATTTTGAATATATATAATTAAACTAGTTTCACAAGTCTATTATCATGGAATAATATAGATTCATATTATATACTAAGTAAAATTATCTAATTTAGAAAAATAATTATATATACTCGCAAGGATAAGTAGCTCCGAATCTGGAATCCGGATCCGGATGCCGGACCCTCACTAGGTCAATAGGGTTTTCTATGACACTATTTGAAATTTAGTATCACAGTATGTTTTTCTCTTGGCATTATATTTTTACACTACTAAAAAAAATTATTTATATTTTGAAAAAATAATTAATTTCAGTACCCAGTAGCTCCGTGATAAATACTACTGAAATAACTACTCACACTATATCACTCAGTAGCCTCTCACTTAACTACTAGTATGCATCCGACTTCACTTTCGGCTCGGATTTTGACTAAGGTATTCTTTGAAACTTATATTATTATGGTCAAGTTTTTAATTATCTGAGTTCGATTGAGGCAATAAAGTTTATTCTACTACCTAAAAATATATTTTTTAAAATTCAATAACGCTAGGATACGGACTCCGTGGTCATCTCGAGGCTATCCGGCTCATCACGGCTTCACGGCTCCGGCCTCCGGGATCCGACTCATAGGTTTTCTGATCACAATTTGATAAAATTGTTTTATTCAGCATCATACTTATCTTTCTATAACTCACATAAAATTTTCACCTATAAATAAATAATTTTATTGTATCAGGATGAATGTTTTATTAATTCTCCACTAAGCCGACTTACCATCTCCGGACTTTGAATTATCCGATACTCACTCACCTAGTAGCTCGCGACTCCAAATCCGGTTCCGATTAAGTGATTCTGTAACTATTTGATAAATATGTATCAGCAAGTATTCTATTAACTCTGGCTAATGCATAATTATGCCAAGCGAGACAACATTAATTTATTGATAGGAAATGTTTTTTATTGGCACGCTATGAGATCAAATGACAGAGGGAATTCCAAGAATTGGGGGCTACAAACCTTATTCTCATGAAGGTGTCATGACTATAATACACTGTTTCAGGATTACAATTGTTCATCTGCTCGGACTGTGTCAATATTATCATTTGTCATCAGACACTAGATAACAAGTTATTATACTCTATGATATATAAAAAATTACATCATAGTACCCGATAGTGATTGCCGTGACTCCGGCCTTGTCAGAACGTCTTACGGCGCTATATCTCACGGCTTAGTAATATGCTCATTCTCGGGCTCGCTGCTTCTAGAACTTCATCATACTTCGAGCTTCAAGTGGATCGGGCATTAAAGCTTTCTTGACATACTAACATTGAAAAATTGGTTATAGGATAAATCATTGCGTTATAAGTATAGCCTGTAACTATTGACCACCACGGTAATGTGTATGCTTTTGTAAATACGCGGCTCTGACTTTGGCTCCGACTTCGAGACCTGTACTGAGATCCGACTCCGATAATCACCGGATCCGGACTAAGGATATATACTTTAGTACACTCTCTATTTGAATAACCTGTTTTTGCAGTATATCAACGTTTATCTGGCAACAAATTTTTCATCTAAATAATTTTCTTTCATAAAATTATATATATTTATACCTCAAGTATCCGCTCCGAATCCGGCTTCACTAGCTCCGGATCCGGATCGTATCACTAAATAAAGGATTTTTTCATGTACTCTATTATGAAATAAATTGTCTACAGTAAGTTATAATAATACTACTTCTTATTCACTGAGAAATAAATATTTATATTTCAACCTAAAAAAAAAAATTTTCGAAAAAAGCAAATCAACTACGACATAACTCATCTGGTCTACTTTTTGTACTTCGATAAAAATAATATCAAATCCTGAGCATACCGACTCTCACTGGGATTAGGATTACCGATCACTAATTTGATTCTGCACTATTTTGAAATTTAGGTTTCATGATATGTATTCTTCCTGGCATTTAAAATTTTTCTATTATAATATAATATATATATATTATTTATAGTATACTGCTATAAAATAAATATTATAAATAAAAAAATCTAATCACAATTGATATAACACTTGGAAACGGCCTCCTGCCTCCTAAGACTTTTATATATTCAAGCTCCGGATCTGACTAAGGTTTCTATAACTACATTTATGAAAAAATTGTTATCAGTATACGTATATTATTTGGCATTAAATTTTTTCACCTAAATTTAATATATTTATTTAGAAAAAGATTCATATAATATAGTAATATACGCCAGTAGATCGCGGCTTCCCGGGCTCTGGCTACGAAGCTTACCGGCTTCCTAGGCTTCGGCTCCGGCATCGGCTCCAGCTCACAACTTTATAATACCGCTTATTCCAGCTTCCTACGGATCCGAATAAGGTTCTGTGTGCATTACTATTTGTAAATTGTTCGCAGTAATTTTCTAAAAAAATATTCTT
>JABUQX010004214.1:67500-72500 GCA_015478945.1 Trachelipus rathkii | reverse complement strand
CGCTCCACATAATTACCATATATTATTATTATATTTATTATTTATATAATATTATTTACTATTATAATATATATATTACAATCTATAAAGGGAAAATTTTTTTAATAATCGTTAAATTATTTTTATCACTCAATAATATTATATATATATATATATATATATAATTAATATAATTAAAATAATATATCTATATATATATATTATATATAATATATATATATTAAATAATATTATATATAATAATTATAATTATATATATTATTATTAATAATATATATATATTATAATATATATATATATATATATAAATATAATAATTATATATATATTATATATATATATATATACTATATATATATTTATATTATATATATATTATAATATATATATAATATTATATATATATATATATTATATAATAATATTATATTATATAATATTATATATATTATACCTATATATATAATTATATATATATTATATTTTATTATATATTATATATACTATTTATATTATAGTTATTATTATATATAATATATATTATATATAATTATATATATATATTAATATTATTAATATATATTATCTATATTATATATATATATATATATATATATATATATATATACTATATTATATAATATTATATAAATATTATTTATATATAAACTATATATATATATATAATTATATATATATATTTATATATATATATATATATTTATTACATTAGATTTTTTTTTTGAATATAAATATATATATATAATATATAATATATATATATTAATATATATAGTAATATATATATATATATTATATATATATATTAATAAGTATATTATATTATATATATATAATATAATATATATATATATATATAATTATATACTATATATATATATATATATATAATATATATATATACATATATATATATCTAATAATATATTTAATAGGACCTTCTGTTTTACGACTCCGTCAGTTTTGAATTTTTTTTTGATTTTTTTTTTAAATATATATATTATTCTAAGTATATATTAGATCCTAACATCATATATCAGTTAGTATAAACGGACTTTTTGAATTCAATTCAATATATACTATAGGTATATAAAAGTATACCTATTATTAGCGTTTTATTACAACTCCGTCATGATTTTATTTATTTATTTATTATATATTATATATTTTTATTAAACTAAAGGAATATTATTTACCAAAGGGTAATAATCATACTAGCAAAGATTTAATGGCAGGAAGTTATCGGGGTCTATCTCGGCCTTACTGGGGGAACTTAACAGGGTAGGACTATTTCCCCCCCTCGCGGGGGAAGGGTCTCCGGAACCGTAGCTTACTTTGTGTAATTATTATGTGGGTTTGTATACGCAGGGTTTCCTCCGCCCTTCTCACCCTATATACGGGGTTATTGAGTAAATACACGTACCCCGTACCCCTCTGTAAAATAAGCCTGCCGTATTCGGCTACTACGTAGCTCCCTATTTTTTTAATTTATTATTTTATTTTTTTTTTATTTTTGGCAGTTTATTTATTTATTAATTTTTTATCTTTATATACTTTTTTTTGTAATAAACTTTAATACGCTGAATTCGACATATATATGTAATCATGGTATTTTTCTGGTAGATAGGTTCAGTACTTTTCGAGATATTTCATTATTATGAATATATATATATAGCCTTAATAATACCTCAGTATATTATATTATATTAAGTTTTTTTTTTTTTATTAACATTTATAATTATGGCACCTTATATTATACTATATATATTATTATAGACGACTGATTTTAAATATTTTATATTGTGTATTTTGTAGGTGTTTAAATGATAGTACCTGCAATTTTACCTTTTGAACAATTTATACAAGTTTTTATAAAGTTCTTTACACGTAAATGCATATTTTTAAATAGCTGGTTTAAGCATCCAGTGTTCTTTTGGTGTTAATAATACTGAAGTTAAAAGAATAGATAACATTGAATTGGATTATAAATAAAGTTAAGAAATTAAAATTAATACTAAAGATAATAATCAAAAAAAGTAAAATAAACTGACGGAGTCGTAAACAGAATAGTTGACTATATTATATATTATATATATATATTATATATAGTCAATCGAGACTAAAAGTGTCGTTATATATTGTATAATTAATAATATAGTTTTATTATTATTAAGTATATAAGTGTTTTTATATTACAATACAGCTTGCACTTTATTATTATAATATTATTTAATAGGTATATTTATATTTAATTGTATTTTCAATATAATTATAACAAAACTATAATATTAAAATAAGATATATTATATTTATCTATATAGTATATATTATATATATATAATATTATATATATATATATATCTATAATTATATTTATGTATATATATATTACTATATAATTAATTATTATAATATTTATTATTATATAGAGAACGTACTTTTTAGTTATGCTCTAAAGGAATCTACTACGATACATGTATTTTTTGTGATTTTTGTTTTTATTATTATTTTTTTTTTTAATAGTAATGATTTCTAGTAATTATGATATCCTATATAAAGTTTATAGTTATAATATGAGGTTGAAAAACTCATATGTAATTCAAAAATATATAGGTATTACCAGTTATCAGTTTTTTATGAATCCTAGTCAAGTTTTAAATTTTTTTTTTTTTTTTAACTAAGGATACCCAAGGGTAAATATATACGCTAAAGAATGGTTGAGCAGGAGTCGGGGTCTTCTCGGCTCATCTTTCCGAGTGGGAAACTGAATCTAGGTTAAAATGAGTAAACTTTCTCCCCATATACCGGGGGAGGGTAATCTAATCCGAAGGATTAGTATTAATATAAGTAATATATTAATAATGATTGAATAATCAAGTTCGCTTTGCAGGAATGAGGTTAGATTATTAGTAGACTTTGACGCTCTTTTGTATTTGGCGCTCGATAACAGGTGGAGTTTTACTTCCCTATGAAAGTGCTGATAATTTAAGCCGTAGCAGGGTGGAAGATTACTTTTTGTATGAATGATAAAAAGAGGCAACACTACAACAAAAGCACTAACAACGGAAAACAGGTAACACACAACACCAAGTAAACTGTTGCTCACGCCCCTTCCCCTGACGGGTATCTCGGAAACAGGAGGTCAGATTTAACACACAGAGGCATATCTTTTATAGTGTCTGTCTCTCTGGTTCAACTGCAGAGGTACGGCTCGACGCCCAGCTCTCTCCTATATCAAACACATATTTTTCTAATTTTTTTTTTAATTTTTTTTTTTTTATATTATGTTTCTTTTTACATTTTTGTAATAAGCTTGATACGCGCTGATTCCAATATGTAATTGGTTTTTCTTTGTAAGTGTCGGTACTTGTTCGAGATATTGTCATTTAATGAAAAAAAAATATTGTTTTTTTTTTTTTTTTTTTTTTTTACATTTTTGTGAATTAAGCTTTATACGCTGTTTCAAAATATGTAATTGGGTTTTTCTGTAAGTGCAGTACTTTTTGAGATATTTTTCATTTTTTAAAATTTATTGATAATAGAAGCTGTTATTTATTAATAATTATTTTAAAATACTTTTTGGCATATATCTAATTCTTGGTTATACAATTATTTGGAATTCAATGTGTTAGTATCATTATATAGCAATTATGTATACAAAACACAAAAATAAAAAAAAAATCAAAACTGACCGAGTCTTAAAAACAAATAACAGGGCTATATCAAATATTATATATATTATATATATATATTTATATATATTATTAGTATTATAGATCATTGATATTATTTATATAATTTTATATGTATAGTTATATATATATAATATTATATATTATACGTATAGTAGTATTATTAATGAGTATATATATCGTATAATAGACGAGGAGAGAGAGAGAGAGAGAGAGAGAGCTATTTTTACAGAATTCAAAGATTTTCCTTGACTTTCTGCATTTAGATTTAATGGTTATGGATCATTGTATCACATCATGATTATCTTTTTTTAAAAATGATTATAGAATAATGTTCAATATGTTTAAGTTTACTTATGTTTTCTTGTACACTACCTGATCTAGTCTAGATTTTATGTGGTGTATTACTTGTAATTTATTTCCATGTATGTTTTTTTATTAATTATTTCTTTTAATAAACTTGTAAATATATTTGAGGCTTGCTAATAATTATTAAGTTGGTAACGAATTATGATAGTTCTTGGTTCACTGTATTGGTTATTATTATATGCTTTAAAATAATTAACGTTTTTCTTTTTCCCCCGCTTTTTGATCAAGATACTTATTTATTTATATCTTAATGAAATAAATTATTGTATGGATTCGAATTAGGTTGGTATCATGTAGATTCAGAGTGTTTAGATTTCTCAGATTATAGTTATTTCTTATAGATCTAATTGATTCTAATTGTTAGACTTTATAGAATATCCATACTATAGTCAGGAAGGGAGGAGGTGGCTTGGATGGTAGTTTCTTAATTTCTCTGATTTTATACTGATGTTGCTGCTTTTATTGGGGTATTAGTTATTAAATCTCATGAAAATTTATATAAAATAAAATAATAGTACTTTGAATCAATAGATCAATAGATCATAGATCATGGAAAGGAAAGGAGGGTGGCTTGGGATGATAGTTTGATCTTACTTGATTTTTACTAATTTACTGCTTTAGGGTATGTAAATACCATAACAATTTTAAATAAAAAAATATGACGAATCAATAGATCAAATAGAATCAGATAGAGTCATGTTGATAGGGTAGGAAAGGGCTGGTGGATGGCAGTTTGATTAATGATTTACTGAATTTACTGCTTTAGGGTATGTAGAAACAACAATTTTTACTATAACAATACATGACTTGCAATCAATAGATCAAAAGATTTCAATAGATCAATAGATCCTGGAAGGGTAGGAGGGCAGTTTTATTTACTGATTAACTGATTTTCTGCTTTAGTGTATTTAAAAACGC
>JABUQX010004214.1:20000-62500 GCA_015478945.1 Trachelipus rathkii | reverse complement strand
CTTGAACACAATTTTTTCCATTTTAACAACACCTACTACAAACAAAATTCTGAACTAAGCATGGGATCTCCCCTCTCTCCAATTCTTAGCAACATATTTATGGAATTATTAGAACACTTTTTCATACTTAACCACCCCCTCCTGTCCAACACCACATGGATTCGCTATGTGGATGATGAAGCCGTTTTTGAATTGCCTTCAACTCATTTTCATTTACATTTTCATATTCATCTTAAGTATTTTTATTATAAAATTCTTTATCAAATATCGACAAAAAATATCCGCGCAATATCCGCAGGGCAAAGCGCGGATGCGGATGCGGATGTTACCTGCATCCCTAATCATTATATATACTATATAATGATTATATATATATATATATATATATATATATATATATATATATCTTAAAAAATAAATAATAAATTTTTTTTATTTTTATAATAATTTCTCTATAATCTACACTCTGATATATTATATATATATATATTATATATAGTATATATATATATTATATATATATTATACTATATATATATTATATATATTATATAATATATATGATATATATATTATTATATATATATAATATATATAATCTATATATATTAATATGTTATAGCTATTTGCTTTATGCAGCATGCTTGTTATTATTTGTAAGGTATGCTTCAATTTTTTCGTATTTTATTTTTTCAAAAAAATAAAATGAAGAAAGATATAACATGAATATACAAATAGACCCTTAATGTCTTAAAGCTGACATCATGCATTTCCAGAAGGGCACTAGCCTACAGTAAAACCAATGTATATATTTCGAATCAGCCGGAAAATTTTACGGAGGGTTTTTTATTTTATTTTTCAAATTTTTTTTTTTTTTTTGATTTGTTTATCTGAATTATTTAAAAAGGAGTTTACCCATTTTAGGGGGCTCGAGCAGACGGGGGACAACGGGGGGGAACTGAAATCCCCCCCATTCGTCCACGCGGGAAGACCGAGAGACCCCGACTCCTGCCATCTTTGCGGTTTCCGCTATAGTATTCCTTTAGTTAAACTAATACCAAAGTGTTTTTTTTTCTTTTTTAGCTAAAGAATACCATAGGGTAACAACCGCAAAAAGATGGCAGGAGTTGGGGTCTCTCGGCCTCCCGGTGGATGACGGGGGGACCTCGTCCCCCTCTGTCCCCCGTCGGCTCGAGCGCCCTAAATGGGGAAAATAAAAAAAAATTATAAATATTTCCGACGAATAATGCAAAAAAAAAAAAAAAAAAAAAAAATCCCCTTAAATTTTCCGGCTGGATTCCAAATATATAATTTGTTTTTACTGTAGGTGCTGCCCGTTCTCTAGTTACATGATTTCAGCTTTAGACCGTTTATATCTAAAATATATAATATATACTACAATACTAAGGTTCTATTAATCATCTTAATTCAATTATAATATAACGTAATGGCAATAGCACTCTCTTTATCAATTTGTTTTACGAATTGTCCTGTGAATTAAATTAAAACAATTATTCTTGGTGAAGCTACTTAAAGTCTAAAAAAGATATTTATTATTACTATAACATATATATAGATATATATATAATTATATATATATATTATATATACTATATAATAATATATATATATAATATATATAATATACTTATATAATATATATTCTTAATAATATATATATATATATATATTAATATATATATATATATATAATAGGTAGTTAATATATATATATATATATAATATATATATATATATATTAATATATATATATATATATATATCATTATATATATATAGTATTATATGTATATATAATATATACTGGTATATATATAGATATTATTATATATTATATATTATATATATATTATATATATGTATATATATAACATATTTTCTACAACGTAACTTATGTTATTTATTTTAATAAGTAAAACGGTAGCTTATCTTTTTATTTCAGTTGGAACGAAAATTCGTACATAATATTACTAAATATTTTTTTGTTTAAGGCCCCTACTTTTCAACCCAGGTTTTTGTCTTGGTTTTAGGTCCGCTGCTACTTCAGGGTATGACAAGATTTGTTAAGCATGCACAGATTTACTCCGTGTAATACTTAACAAAATTTAATCATAACCTTGTCTAACTGTGAGGGGGTAAAACAGAGACCTAACCTATATGGATCGACGATTCCGTAAACCTAGACCTAACCTAGATGGATCTACGTTGCCCTAAACGTAGGCCTAACCAAGATGGATTAACTGTACTCTAATATATATAATATATTAATAATTATACTTATATATAATTATATATATATATATATATATATATATATATATATATATATATATATATATATATATATATATATATATATATATATATATATATATATATATATATATATAAAAATTATGATTTGTGTAAATTATGGTAATAGTTTGGAAAATGGTAATCCAGTCAGAGATCAGATTTTTTCCGATAACCGTACGTTTTCGGATATCTTTGTTGCCCATATATATAAATAAATTTTTTTTCGAAAACGTAAAAAAAAAAAAATTGATTTTGGCTACATTAAATAAAAAAAATTTAAAAACAAATATTTTTTGATAATTACGTATATATTAACTTAAATGCTTTATTTAAACCAAAGAGTAACATAAATATATTTTGTTTTAGTCGATATTGTGTACTTTTTATTTTCTGTATTAAATGAGATTTTTATTTCATTTTCAAAATTATCTTATCTTGTAGTTAAATTGTTTTTTCATTAGGTATTATCGAGTTAAAGAACTAAACAATACCATAGGGTAGATGCACAGAAGGTAGGCGTATATGCATGGCAGACTGCTCGCTGGAGCGCTCGCTCTTAATGCGCGTTGCGCACGAGTGGTACCAAGTAACAACTTACTCGCGCTGCACTAGTATGTTGTATAAATAATGTAAATATGTAATGTAAATATAACTATACATTAAACTTTTACCTCAACATAAAATATACAATTCTTTTTATTTAATGGGAAAATTAAAAAAAAATCGTAGAAAATCCCTCAAACGAGATAATCTAAAAATCCCAATTTCTTTTTATAATCCACTTGGGAACATTGTATATATATATATATATATATATATATATATATATATATATATATATAAATATATATATAATATATATATATATATATATATATATATATATATATATATATATATATATATATATATATATTATATTTTTATTATATATATATATATATATATATATATATATATATATTGAATTTCTATTTCTTACAGATTAGTAAAGCTAAGAAAGTTTTCTTAAAGTCAGAATGTATTTGAAAACTGCAGTTCTTCTCTTGTCATTGAACGCTGCAATACTTTTATTGGATATCACCTTTGGATCTGTGAGGCTTGGAGCACATTTCAGACAAGTTAGTAGCATATCATCGTCTTTTATAACGAAGATTATTTTCTTTTATAACTTATTTTAAAAAAATTTATAAAAAATTGCAAAAAATCATCTGCTGCGTAAAAAAAAAAAAAAAAAAAAAAAAGAGTTCGTTTACAAAATTTAAAACCTTTTATTTTGTTGATTCGGGATAATTATCCTTTCAAATCACCTTTTGTGCGTATATCTGTGTAACCAAACCAACTCGCTTGCCTGAATCATGGTCCTGAGTCGCACGCGATAAAACCTCCATGCAAAACAATTACATAAATATGGTGTCGACAAGCAAAAAACATGATATCACGATTTAGTTTTTGTTCGAGAAGAAAACATGCACCGTTTAGCCTCCATGTATTACTACTGGCAGTTGTGTCAAAAACAAAAGCTTGAACAGTGTCCAGTAGTGACCATTCCTATAGTGTATCATATACAGCTGATGAAATCTCATTACCTGTTCCTGATGAAAGTTCAGGAACTTCTAGTTGTTCTACGTTGAAAGCTGTTGGTAACACTATGAGTCGATCAACTCATTTTTTTATGTTAATATCAGAGAGCATTTTAGAATCCCAGTGAATAACTGCATAGTTTAAATTTGAATCATTAAATTTAGATCTAACGCTTAATATTGCTTGCTTGTGAAACTTTTCTCTACCCCTTTTAATGGACTTGTGGTTGATGACATATTCTCTCTGCTTTAAATTTACTGCCTCAACACAAGCTGTCAATATATGAACATCATCTCTATCGCTAACTTTACATTTATCTAGTGCTGCTGAGAGTCTAGCTGTCAATATTTCTTTCCTAGCTCGCTTGGGTGAAACGTGAGTACTTTGAAACGGCACTTCACTTTCTATTTCGGCGTATTCGTCGATATCTGACGTACCTGGATTGTTTGATGATTGAATAGTTTCTTCTGTAGTTTCTACCTGGGAGTCTTGAGTTACGCTATCCTCTGATGAGGATAACAGATAATTACATTCTGAAATATACATTTCAAACTATGATTACTCGATATTATGACAGACAATAGCGTTGTGAAATATATGGAAGAAACATCAGGCTGATAGAAGGCGCAAATTAGTAAAAAATTAGTTATTTAAAATAGAATTACATAACATCACTAACCTGAATCTGTAGTGGTCGAAAATTTCTTTTCTCTTCTTTTTAATTCCTGTGCTACTCGTTCAGCCTTCCGTACTTCTTCAGCTGTTATCTTCTTATCTATACCCAAAACTTCCTTTTTGACCCTGCATATGTAAAAACTTCTATCATTCTATTTTGATCATATGCATTGCATATGCATGGCATATGTCGAACAGAGATCATCTAGAGGATCTCCAATTTTTTTTTGTCTACATAACCTAATGTTATGTTACCTAATTTACCTTTTGCATTAGAACATGGCATGGTGGAAAGGGATGAGGGATAGCGTATGGTGTTTGAGCTACTGCTTTACTGCTTTACTGCTTTAGGGTCAATCAATTATAGTTTTTTTTTAAATAAAATTTAAAATAAGTTAGTGCAAATATAAAAAAGTTTTAAAACAAAAAGTAAAGGTAACTAAAATTTTATAAATAAAATGTCTTAAAATAAAAATTTAAAATAAATAAAAAATAGTTTTAAATAAATAAAATATATATGTTAAAATATATCAAAAAATAATAAAAACTTAACAAGCAAAATAAAACTTTAAACAAAATATAAATATTAAGAATAACAAAAGCTTAAAAGAAAATATAAAAGAACACGAAATGTTAAAATTAAATATGTGAAAATTATAAATGTCTTAGCCATCAAAATAAAAATGTATTAAAATATAAATGTCCAACGACGCTTAGAAAACGAGACACAGATACATGACGCAGTAGAAACAACAGTCATGTAAACTGAAAGGGTGCATTAGGTATAGTTAGATAATGTATTAAGAAAAATAGTTATCGGAGAATATGCAAAGTGTCTCTATAATCAATATGTGTGTGTGTGTGTGTGTTTTGTGCGTGTAAATAATGAATAACAACAAAAAATACTAACAGCCCAAATAAATAACTAAATATATATATATATATATATATTATATATTATATATAGTATATATATATATATATATATATATATATATATATATATATATATTATATATTTATATATATTAGATATATATATATATATATATATATATATATATATTATATATATATATATATATATATATATAGTATTATATATATATATATAGTATATATATATATATGAGTATATATATATATATATTACTTAATTATATATATAATTTATATATATTATATATATATATATATATAATATTATATATATATATATATAATTATATATATATATAATATATATATATATTATATATATATATATATTATATATAGTATTAATATATATATATATATATATGTATAGTATATATATATATATATATATATATATATATATATATATATATATATATATATATATATATATTATATATATATATATATATATATTTATATGAAGAACGAATGAAAGAAAAGCAAAGTTACCAGTTAACAAGAAACATAAAATAATGCTCACTTAACACCAACCGTTGAGTTGGCTTTATGCTCTGACACACAGTAGGAAACTAATATCACGGATTTTGTACATCTATATCTCTTTAAATGATGTATATTCGTCATGCGTAACCTGGGACTGAATGTGATAGGCCAATCAGCACCTCGTATTGCAGTGACGTCATTCATTATGACGCACAGTGATAAGGCAGATGATGGAAAAATATAGAATGTAATATAACTTTTGGTGAGTGAGGATGTTTCGTCGTGCAAAAGAAATATAATAGTTTATGTACAGCCTACAGACGAACACAGAGTTACTTATAGAAATAAAAACCTGCACGTGTTAGAGTTAAAACAGTCATGTGCACAGTAAGAAGCCCAATCGTGTAAGCAGCATCAGGTGACGTCAGTTTAGATGTAACAAGAGAAATTAAGAAAATTTAGTTGCTTCAGGTCAGACAGCCTACCGAGAGAGAGAGAGAGAGAGAGAGAGAGAGAGAGAGAGAGAGAGAGAGAGAGAGAGAGAGAGAGAGAGATTTGAGAGAGAGAGAGAGGAGAGAGAGAGAGAGAGAGAGGAAGAGAGAAAGAGAAGAGAAGAGAAGAGAGAGAGAGGAGAAGAGAGAGAGATGAGAGATGGAGGAGAGAGACAAAGAGAGGAGAGAGAGAGAGAGAGAGAGAGGAGAGAGAGAGAGAGAGAGAGAGATGATGAGAGAGAGGAGAGAAGAAGAGAGAGACCGAGAGAGAGATTGAGGAGAGAGAGAGAGGAGAGAGAGAGAGAGAGAGAGAGAGAGAGAGAGAGATATGCCATAATTAATAAGGTAGATGTCATGAATATTTTATATGTAATGTATTTGTTTTCACAAAAGAGTTTAAACAAATGTGCTCAAATATGACTTTAATCACTTAATCAATGGATCACGGGTGATATGGAGGAGGGTGGGGCGGGTGGTTGATTAGAGTTTTATCTCTTGATTTATTGATTAATTGATATTTTAAATAAAAAAGTGTAAAAATTTAGTAAAAACATAAAATGTTGATAATTTTATGTAATGTTTATACAAAACATATTATCTTATGCTATACAAATAATAAAGTAAGATATACTTTATTGACCCTAAGGCAATAAGGCAATAAAGCAATAGCACATGGTCTGATGGGAAGAGGCTGGTGTGTGAAGTTTACGCTACTGCTTTATTGACTTAGTCTTAGAGTCAATAAAATACGTATTAGTTTACGTCTGCTTAAAAAAATGAGATTTAAGACTGAATCAGTGACCATCTATGTAATTATATGTTTTTAAATGGATAAATTTAATTTTTAAGGGTAAAACTCCTTTTCGTGGATTCGGGCACCATATCGTGTGGGTGTCTTACCATTTCAGACTCCTAATGAACTGATCCTTCGACATCTCAGTACATATGGATTAATGATACATTAGACAAAGCAAAAGCTGGTTTTCCTTTATGTGCCGCACTCCAGGGGTGTTTAGACTCTCCGCAGCAGCTTGAAACTATCAAATTCAGGATCTATGGGGTCGAAAACATGTAAAATGACACCGATATTGGTATTTTAAACGAATGTATGCTTACTCAGCGCTTCGCATGGCATCTTGCACCAGTGTAGTGCTCAGTATCATGTGCCTTCTCCATCTCCGACTTGTTCTTTTTGCTTATTCATCTTTTCCCCGTTTTCTTCTCCTATGCATTTCATATGTCTCTCCTTTATTAATCTAGGGATTCGTGAACAAAGAAAAACATACCTTACTGTGTCTGTTATACGATTATAACCAGATTTCAAAGCTCCAGTGCAGTGCACCGCATCATAAGCCTTCTCCATCTTTGCCTTGTTCTAATTTCTTTTTCATCTTTTCTCCGTTTTCTTCTTTAATCCATGTTTCTCCTTTATTTCTTCTTTGTTTCTTCGCCACCTCCTTTTGGGAGTCCTCATGAAAATCTTAACGGTTCTAAAACCCTCAAAACCAAGTTCTATGAGTTCGTAAACCTTGGGAAAGACACCCTACTCGGTCTATTATAAGTTTGTATACATATTTCAAGATTCGGCTCCAACATCAGTCCCTGGTAGCACCGTGAGCCGCATCAAGAGTCAACTCTGACTCTAATTCCTTCGCTGAAGCATGTCGGAATCTTATTTTCCACCTAGCTAATAAGGTCATATTCAAGTTGAAGAACTCAACACCCTTGCATGAGACGTAGCGGCATGAAACCATGGTGCCCAGAAGCAGATACTACCAGGAATATGTGAGCCAAGTTTGAAAGTTATCCGATGTCTCCATCCAATTTAATTAGGAAAAGCAGGGCATTTTATATATATATATATATATTAATATATATATATATATATAATATGCTAGAAGAATATATATATATATATATATATATATATATATATTATAATAATAGATATATATATATATATATATATATATATTATATATATATATATAATTAGGGTGGAGTGAAAAAAGTCAATATTGTTTTTTCGGAAACGGGTTACACTTCAGATGACTGTGTCCAAATACGCTATAACATTCTTTAAAATATTTAAATTCTACGACGTCATCTTGAGTCTGCACATGCTAAAGTTTGAAAATTTTTTTGATTTTTTTTATATTTTACAAATTTTTTTTAAGTAACTTGAAAACAAAAAAAAACACCTGAGGGTTAGTCACTAAATAGTTGAACAAGGCCTTAAATAAAGACTAGTATTTTTTTTAAATTATTTTTTAGGGCGCGTGGTTTTAGTCTGTGCATTAGGCCTAAAGTTCGCCAAATTGTCCGAAATTTCCGATATTTACAATTATTTATATAATCAGTAATATTTTAAAATAGCATGTATGTATCATCAAGTCACGTTCTTATAATCAGTATCCAAGCTTATAATAAGGTTTTTAACAAAACTAGAAAGACATGTAAACTGTGTTGTGTAGGTGTAGTAACGTAAGTGCCCGTGGTGTGAATCAGTTTGCAGCGCTTCATTCGGGACCGTTGACCTTGGTAAGACTCCCCCTCCCCTCTCTGACTGCATTAGTCGTGTTTTGACAGCGAGAGTGATAGGTGATGTATTATATCTAGTCATCGAGTTACATACGTTCTACTGTTCTACTTTAGTGTTATAGTACTATGTGTAAATGTACTTTGTGTGTTTATCACTGCGTTATGGCGTTTCCTAAGACTCGTGACAAGGATTTACCTCATCTTATCATAGGTAATGGTCAAGATATGGGCCAGTCTTTGCTTCCTACCCGTAGAGATGTGCTAAAATACTACATTTATGTTTGGAACAATGAAAAAATTATGCAAAATGGCAAAAACCCTAGTTTTTTAGAAGTGTCCAAGATTGTTATTGACAAGTTAAAGTTCATGTGGGGAAAAGCTTCGATCCCATGCATAACCTCTAAAACTATTACAGATTTATTAAAAAAAATTGATTTACTTCAAACACTCAACAAAACATACAAACGTGACAAAGATATGGACAGTTTAAAAAAAAACTAGCCGACTTTAACAATAGAGTTGAGGCATTGTTCGATGTTAGTGCATGTAAATGTAAAGATTTTCAACTTTGCAAATGTGATCGCGCTAAGAAGGTTCCAATACTTGAACGCAAATTCTTGACATAGCAAAGAACTGTTCGGAAAATGGCGATTGGATGTGATGATATTAAAGTGACATCAGCAAATAAAAAGAAAATACCAAGGAAAATGATAGGAGAAGAAAGATTGTGTAAGAAATGTTGTGAAGGATATGAAATTGGCTTGTATAGCGACAATGAGGACGCTATGGACTTAACTGTCCCACTTCAAGAAATGGGTTGTGTTCCAGAAGATTTGGAGGTTGTTTTAGAGGAACCAGTTCCCGGCCCTTTCTCAGCTACTACCATAAATACTCAAATTAGGCTAAAAATACCATCGTTTTCCCGAGAATGTGATAGGTATGGCGCACCTGATCGCGCAGCAGCAGCTTTAGCCTCTGCTCTTTTACACGATGTACAGCCCACTCATTCTTCAGATAATGTTATAAATGACGTTGTGATAGACAGGAGTAAAGTAAGACGCGAGCGAATCAAATCTCGGCTTGAAGTTTTAAATAAGGAAACAAAGGTAGAAATACAGGCCTTATACTTTGACGGTAGAATTGACGACACCCTTCGTATTCACAAGACAGACGATGGGAAAATGCACAGAACAACTGTTAAAGAAGATCACATTTCACTCATGGAGGAGCCTAAATCGAGATTCATCGGTTGCACAGTTCCATTGTCTGGGAAAGCCATTGACATTGCTAATTCTATCGTCGATTACTTTTCTGAGCACAATCTTACAATGTCGGAAATAGTTTGCATTGGTTGTGATGGATGCCCTACAAACACAGGAAAATATAATGGTGTAATTCTCTCGCTAGAAGAGAAACTTGGTAGACCTCTGCAGTGGCTTATTTGCCAATTGCATACAAATGAACTTCCATTACGGCATTTAGTGGAAAAGCTGGATAGACCTACTAGCGGACCAAAAGGATTTGTTGGACCTGTCGGTCAAAGTTTGGCAACATGTCATGCATTGAAAATAGTTCAGTTTGAGCCCATAGAGTTTATTACTGATATAATCGATCGTGGTGATGAAAAGGGTTTGAGTACTGACCCAAACAATTTACCTTTTATGATATTTAGTAAAAGCTGGTTTCGAGGGGAAAATATCTGCCAAAATTAGAGAAAAACACAGTCCAGGAAAGCTTACTCCCATTGCCAGATGGTGACTACAGATAAATAGAATTTTAAGCTGTACGCTAGCCTACAAAACCTCCATCGCAAACATTAAAAGAGTTGGCAACCTTCATCGTGAAAGTTATGCACCAGCTGGTTCAGGATCAAGTGTAATCCAAAAAGCTTATAATTGAGCTTCAAAACTGTGGGAATCCATAAAGAGTTGCCACTTACCCTTTCGAGGTAAATTCGCAAAATTTGTACACAAATGTATTCCAAGGACAATGGATACTTTGCCACCATGAAACATGCCTCATAAGCTATGTTGGTTGATAGATGAGATTCATATAAAGAAAACTGGCTTAAGAACGTATATCAAAGCTCGATCTAGATAAACAAGCCGTTTAAACCACTGAGACGGTTTTGAAATCCCGAAATAAATTTTGGGAGCGTCAGAGTATTTGTCGATATGATTGTTTGGAAATGATGTGTTGTAGAAGTGACAGAACCAAAAAAAAAACCCTCTCCCAACAAGTCATTTGACAAATCAGGATTTGCAAAGGTTACTGGAAACCGAGAGTGTAATCATAGCTTCTGAGTGCACTCTTTTTGAACTCCCATCACACACTCAAGCGGTAGAAAGAGCCGTCAAAGAAGTCACTGCTTCCTCAAAATTGGTCTGTGATCAAAGGAAAAGAGAAAGCTTAATCAAAACTAGAATGCTTGATAGAAATATCCATCCAATATATGACACAAAGAAACAATTTACCTGTTGAAGACTTTTCTTAAAGATGTAAATACATGCTCTCATGGTTGGGTGGTTAGGAGGGCATGGGGTGGACCTCGAAGTGCAACCACCTCCCCGTGGTGAGTCCTGGGTAGTTTAATATGAACTAGCGAAGAGTTGCACAATGCAAAGTTGATTAACGAAAGCTATATAAACAAGTTTTGATAACATTATAAGAGAATATCAGAAATTATAAAACGTTAAAAATATCAGAAATTTACGAATACTAAAACTACTGCCTAAAAATATTTTTAAAAAATCCTGTCTTTATTTAAGGCCTTGTTCAACTATTTAGTGACTACCCCTCAGGTTTTTTTTTTTGTTTCAAGTACTTAAAAAAAATTTGTAAAAATATAAAAAATTTAAAAAATTTTCAGAAACTTTAAGCCAAATGTGAGACTCAGCATGACGTTATAGAAATTAAATATTTAAAGAATTGTTACTAGATTCATTATACTAGTCATTGAAGGGTTACCCGTTTTCAAAAAAAAAAAATATGACTTTTTTCACTCCACCCTAATATATATATATATATATATATATATATATATATATATATATATATATATATATATATATATATATATATATATATATAATATATATATATATATATATATATATATAGTATATATATATTATATATAAATATATATATAATATATATAGATATAATAATAGTATATATATAGTATATATATATATATCTATATAATATATATGTATATATAATATATATATTATTATATATATATATATATATATATATTATAATATATATATATATATATATATATTTATAATAGTATATATATATATATATATATATATATATATATATATATATATATATATATATATATATATATATATATATAGTTATAATATATATATAATTATATATATAAATATTATATATATATATATATATATATATATATATATATATATATATATATATATATATATATATAGATAATATATATATAATATATATAAATATATATATATATATAGTATATATACTAATATATAGTATATATATATATATATATATATATAATATATATATTATGTATATATATATATAATATATATATATATATATATATATTATATAGTATATATATATATATTATATACTAGTATAATATATATATATATATATAATATATATATATAAATTGAAAGAAAGAGAAAAAAAAAAGACTATAAATAAACAAGTTCAAAGAAGGATCGAAAGATAGTTTCGAAGAAAAACGGTCGGAAAAAGGCAAGATAACAAAATTGACCGCGCATGGAGATAAGAATCAGGCACTTTGCTCAGTGGGTTAAAGCTACCAGTAAACATCAGGAAAGACGATGTTTCAGATCCGCTGTTCAAACCATTTTTGCCAATGTATTATTTAAGGCTAAAACTAATTTAAATTAAATAATTCTTTATGGACTATAAAGTGTAATAACAAATATTAAAATATTTACACATAACTCAAGGGCAAATTGAATATATATATATATATTTATATAATTATATATATATTATATATTTATATATATATATATTATATATATAATATATATATATATATATATATATATATATATATATATATAATATATATATATATATATATATATATATATATATATATATATATATATATATATATATATATATATATATATATATATTATATTATATATATTATATATATACAGGGTGTTTACGAAATAGGGGGACAAATTTGGAGGATATAATCTTTGTACCATTACAAGCGTTTTGTCTTAAATAAAGTTACCTGTAAAGTTCTTCATTTTAGTAGGTAACATGAGGGTTAGAAAGGTGCAAGGGGTATGATGTGAATATTGGTGTTTATGTTCCTAGATGTGACGATGTTGGCTACGGAAACTGCTGGCCAAACGTTAAAAGTAGTAAACCTATAGGAACAGGGTATTGCTGGTCTTCTAATATTGGGGACACTGCATTAGGTTGCTGATAGGTACCCCTTATTATAGAGATAGGATGAATAATACTATGAATATTGTTGATAGTATTCGAGCAATATTTACTCGGGAAACGGATACAAGCAATAACAATAATAATACAAATAATAATGCGAATCATAATAATACTCCTAATATACTAATAACAATATTAATGCCTTAATAACAATAATTATTTGATAAGTAATATTACTATGATAATAGTAATAATACTAATAGGAACAGGAATAATAACAAAGAAGTATAATAAGAATAATAACAATAATTAGAATAATAATAATCAAAATAAAAATTAATAATAATAATAATAATAATAATAATAATAATAATAATAATAATAATAATAATAATAATAATAATAATAATAATAATAATAATAATAATAATAATAATAATACATTATATTTTTATTGATATCATCTGTGATTCATCTAACAATATTTAACTTAATAAAACAGGGGACGATAATTTATTTACAATAATAATAATTAATAATAATAAAATAATAATTATAAATAATAATATAAAATAATTAATAATAGTAATAAAATAATAAAAATAATAATAATATAATAATTAATAATAATAATAATAATAATAATAATAATAATAAATAATAATAATAATAATAATGATAAAATAATAATAATTAATAATAATCATAAAATAATGATAAAATAATAATAAAATAATGATTAAAAAATAAAATATTAGTTCTATTCATAATAATGATCTAATTCTAATAATTCATAGAAAGTTAATAATGAATAATAATAATTAATAATAATAATAAATATAATAATAATAATAATAATAATAATAATAATAATAATAATAATAATAATAATAATAATAATAATAATAATAATAATAACCACATCTACGGAACATAAACACCAATATTCACATCATACATCTTGCACCTTTCTAACTCATTTACCTACTAAATGAGGAACTTTACAGGTAAACTTTATTTAAGACAAAACGCTTGTAATTGGGTACAAAGATAATATCCTCCAAATTTGTCCCCCTATTTTTCGTAACACCCCTGTATATATATATATATATATATATATATATTAATATATACTATATATATATATATATATATATATATTAGGTTGTGTGTCAAACAACAACAACCAAACCAAACATTAAAACAAGAACGAAAACATAGAGGGGAGGGGCTTAGTGATGTCATAGGAATACTGCTCACTGATTGGTGGACTTGTATTTCCTGCTATAACTAATATATATATATATATATATATATATATATATATATATATATATATATATATATATATATATATATATATATATATATATATATATATATAATATATATAGTATATATATAAATATATTATAAATATAATAAAAAATACACATAATATATATATTGTATAAAATATATCTATATATTATATATATATATATATATATAGATATTAGTATATAATATATATAATATATATCAGTTAGATTGGATCATTGGAGAGAAATATTATCGAGAAGATGAATTCATTACTGGAAAATTACACAAAAGTATGCGTTAATAAGAAACGTGGAGGTTCTGCCCAGAATGTCAGAGAGATTGTTTTGTGGAATCAATCAATGTTCTCTTTGATATCGCACGTCATGATGCTTTAGATTTGATAAAAATTGCACAGTATAAATTAATGGTGATGGACCAAATGTACATATAATATAATATATTATATATATATATATATATACTATTATATATATATATATTATATAATATATTAAATATATATATATATATATATATATATATATATAATATATATAATATATATATATATATATATATAATTATATATATATATATTATATATAATATATATATATATATATATATATATATATATATATATATATATATATATATATATATATATAAGGGCGGAGCGTAAAAAAAAAAAATTCTATTTCGTTTTTGCCCTAGTGCGGAAAAGTTGGGTACTAGTGGGTAGGTCATGTGTGCAAAGTTTCAAGAAAAACAAAAAATATCTTCCGTCTCCATTTCGTCCTTGATTTTTAGCAGATTTTTACCATATAGTTAATAATGTGTATTTCGACTGTTTTGTAGTCAGCTTCTCATTTTATTCGTAAAATGCAGAAGTAACCGGAAACTCACCACAGAGAGGCATAGGTGGCACACTGCGTGCGCGCATGCGCTCCGCTATCCAATCACAATCAAGGTCACTCTTCGTTTACAAGTGAAATTCCCATACGTGATGAGTTTTTCGATAATTTTTTCGATTGGAATAAAAATATTGTGCTCATTAAATCTATTTGTAAGAACGTTCCTGCTTGATTTTGTTACTGGAATTGTTGATTATTTTATTACAGCAACTGCTAAAGTAATTAAGAATTGGTAAATAGTAATAACGTCATATGTTTTAGCAATTATTTGCAAAGAAAAATGCAAAGTAGAAGCAGCGTATTTTGTCCAGTGTTTGGCGCTCCAACGGAGTTAATTTGACATTTTGCCAACATATGAAGACGTAATGAAATATTATTTGTTGGTTCGGAATGATTGTAAAGTGAAGTTAAATAACGTCAATCCAAGTGTATCAGATGTCGCGGATAAAGTGGCAGAAAGAATTGAAGAAATTTGGCATACAGCCTCTCTTCCTTTTATTTCGCGCCAACGTGTAGTACAGATGATCCACACATACAACGAAAAATACAAGAAGATAAAGAAATATTTTGGCATGAAAACATTGTCAACAGCAACTTTAGAAACGAAGCTTAAAACCTTCCAGATAGACTCGCAGAAATTGTTCGATATTTCTTCATGTAAGTGTGTTTCTTTTGAAAAATGTTCTTGCCCAAAGCATAAAAGGATCCCTGAAATGGAAAGATCTTTTCTTATAGACCAACGAACACTTAGGCAAATGTCCATAGGCACAGTTGATTTAAAAACAACTGAAAAGCTGAGGAAATGAGCCAAAAGGAAGCAGAAAGAGACAGAAGCGTTGAGAAGTAAAACAAACGTTTCTCCATCTGCTACTCCATCTAGGCTTACATTTCCTGAACCAGATTCTGACGTAGATACACATCCACATCATTCCGATAGTGAAACAGAATACTTGAAGCCTTCCACGTCCACATTGACACAATCTGAAGGGAAAATGACGTCACGATCAAGACAATACCTAGCATTAGCTACAGTTTGCGACAGTACCGGAGTTTCAGATCGGGCTGCAGACTTCACGCAAGCGCTGTTTTGGAAGATTTGGGGATGATTAACGAATCAGAAACATCAAATGTAGTTGATAGACATAAAATAAGAAGAGAGAAAGAGGAAAAAAATTCGTACAGAGTATCAGCAATGAAACGAAAGGCAGCTGGAACCACTGAATGGACTTTATTTTGACGGAAGGAAGGACCAAACTCTAATGCAAGAGAGTGTAGGGGGAAAGATGTACCAGAAAACGGTCCTGGAAGAACACGTTACAATGATTAAATAACCAGGAAGTAAGTACCTTTTACACATAGCACCAACCTCTTTATCGGCTTTGAACATCTCTCAAATGATGTTACAATTCATGAAGAATCATCAACTACAATCATCAAACACAATCATCAACTAGTAGCAATAGGGTGCGATGAAACAGTCATTAATACTGGCTATAAAAATGGCATAATTGCCCGTTTTGAGAAAGCCATTGGCAAACCCTTACACTGGTTTATCTGCCAGTTACACGCAAATGAGTTGCCACTCCGACATTTGGTGCAGCATTTGGATGGTGGAACGAGTGGGCCTAATGCATTTTCTGGCCCAATTGGGAGATTATTGGCAAATTGTGAGAACCTCCCAGTTGTTAGATTTGTAGCCATTAGCGAACTTCCGAAAATCGACAGAAACGAACTTAGCACAGACCAGCGATACCTTTGATATATTTGTCAAGCTGTCACAAATGGAAACTGCTCATCAGGTTTGTCACAAAGGCAACCTGGGAAAATGTCTCATGCACGTTGGCTAACAACCGCAAATCGCATTATGCGTTTATACATTAGCTCTTCAGATCCTTCAAACCAACTTCAAACTCTGGCAGAGTTCATCATAAGAGTGTACGCACCAATGTGGTTTACAGTAAAATTTAATCAATATGGCACGGATGGTCCACGAAATTTGTGGAAGAAAATAAACAACTCACGCTATCTTAAAAAAGAATTAAAGACTGTGGTCGATCCCATTATCCAGAGAAACGGCTATTTCGGCCACCCGGAAGCAATAATCCTGTCAATGATCACAGACGACAGACAGGCCATTCGAGAACTTGGACTACGTAGGATTTTGCAAGCAAGAATGGAAAAAAAGAAAGGGATCAGACACTACAACATTCCCCCGCTCAACTTCGAGGCAGTTTCATATATAGATTTTATTGATTGGGAGAAATGTAAATTGACGGAACCTCCAATAACATCTCACTTAACAGAAGATGATTTAAGAAATTTGATTTTCAGTGGAGATGGAGAGTCTGTAGCTCAACACCTGGGAAGCCTAAAATTTCCTTGCCACACCCAAAGTGTTGAACGTTTCGTGAAACTAGTAACAGAAGTTTCTATGGCTGTGTGTGGAGAAAATAAGCGTGACGGTTTAGTTAGAAGCAGAACAGAGTCGAGAAAAGCTATGCCTTCATTTGAAACCAAACGCGAGTACCGAGTAAAACCGGAATAACTGCAAGGGCAAGGGAGTTAGTGCCCATATGGTTGGGTGGATGGGTGGGCACGGGTGGAACTCGCAATGCAGCCACCTCCCCGTGGTGAGTTCTGGGTTTTTTTCTGAATTTTAATTCAGAAAAAAGCGAAGAGCTGCATACAAAATAATGGAAATACACATTATTAACTATATGGTAAAAATCTGCTAAAAATCAAGGACGAAATGGAGACGGAAGATATTTTTTTGTTTTTCTTGAAACTTTGCACACATGACCTACCCACTAGTGCCCAACTTTTCCGCACTAGGGCAAAAACGAAATCGAAATTTTTTTTTTACGCTCCGCCCTAATATATATATATATATATATATATATATATATATATATATATATATATATATATATATATATATATATATATTAGATTTACTCCACATATAAACATCTATTATATATATATAATATATATATATATAATATATATATATATATAGTGATGATCCGTCCGTCGCAGTCCCGTGAAGCACTAGGCGTGGATTTTTTCGTGACTGCCGACGAGGGTTCTACTTGAGGTATAAAGGGGGGCTGTAAGGCTGGGCTTTTCTTTTTCGACTTGCGTCATATCTTCTACTACTTTTCTAATTTCCAGTGCAGGGATGCCACCTACACCCAGTCTGGGTGAGAGAAGGTGTCTGATGATATATATATATATATATATATATATAATATATATATATATATATATATATATAGTATATATATATATATATATATATATATATATATATATATATATATATTCATTGATTTAAGAGTAAGGGGAATCTGCATAAGAATAATGAATAGGGATGGTGCTTTAGAAACTGATGAAATGGAAGAGAGTGAGAAGGATCACTTCGAAAATCTGCATAACATTTTCAGTAATTAAAAGGTGATAGATAAATATATGTGGTGGTGGAGAGGGGGGGGGGGGGGGGGGGGGGGGGTTAGAAGAAAAAGGTATGTTTTGGGGATCATTTCACTTTGTAGCCTTGCCGCTTCTACATAGCGTGAGAAAGTTGAAGAATAATAAATTTGAAGGCATAGATAGAATTACTGATGAAATGATCAAAAATTTGCAGGGCGACATGTGGTAATTGAATGGATTTGGAAAAGTATGTATAATAAGCGCCGTTATGAAGGGTCTATAGTTTCTGAAGATGGAGAAGAGCAGTAATAGTACCCTATATAAGGGTAAGGTATATAGGATGAAACTGTAGAAACTATAGGGGTATTAGTTTATTGAGTGTTGTAGAGAAGATAAATAACTGGTATTTTGGTTGAGAGAGTATATCGATTAAACTGAAGTGCTGACTGAGTGAAGAAACAAGGTGCATTGAAGTGGTAGAGGATGTGTGATCAAATTTTTACATTGAAACAAATCATTGAGAAAATGAGAGAGAAGAGAAGAAATTGTATCTGCGGTTTTATGAACGTGCAACAGGCGTATGACAGGATAATGGGAAAAAGGGGGCCTCTGTCGGCAGTAAGTGATATATGGTCTTTAGTTGTAGTGTGGGGTCCCTGATTTATGTATACCTTTTGAAATGGGTCGTTAATTTGATATGGTTCTTCGTTTTCATGTCATCTGCGCGCTCTTGTTGTCATCCTTCTCTTGTTGTCGTTCGTCATCCCATCATCATTCCGCACCGAATCGCACCTGCACATGCGTCCGGATGGCATTGCGCTGTGCATTTCTATATCGAGTAAGGAATGGTTTCTTAGGTCAAACAATGGTGCTGAATCCGAATATTTCGTTTATTAAAGACGCTTGTTTTTAATATTATTATTATTATTGTTATATTTTATTATTATTATTATTATATTGTATTATTATTATTATTATTATTATTATATTATTATTATTATTATTATTATTATTATTATTATTATTATTATTATTATTATTATTATTATATTATTATTTCTTCTATTTATATTTTCCTTTTCAAAAAGATTTATATTGAATTTATTTATATTTAAAATATTATAATTTTCTTATTATTATTTTTCTTATTTATTATATATTATTATGTATTATTATTATTATTATTATATTATTATTATATTATTATTATTATTATTATTATTATTATTTTTATTTTTATTAGTTATTTTAATTATTTATTATTATTATTATTATTTTCATTCATTATTATTATTATTTATTATTATATGAATTATTATTATTATTATTATTATTATTATTATTATTATTATTATTATTATTATTATTATTTTTATTATTTTATTATTTATTATTGTTATTATTACCTTCTTTCACCCTTTAACAATATATAATAATCATTATTCGTTAGTAGTACATTATTATATATATATATATATATATATATAATATTATATATATATTATATATATATATATATATATATATATATATATATATATATATATATATATATACGCAGTCCCCTCATGCTTGAGAGAGAAATAATTTTCGGATAGTATCCAAACTAGGAGCACATAGAGCTGGTAGTGGCACCGCCGCGATGCCGCGTATTCATACCACTACGCCCATATATAGTGGAAGCTGATCAATTTAGCTTATAAACGGCATCTGCTAGGTGGAAAATAAATAGCCGACATGTTTCATCGATGGAATTGGAGTCTGAGTTGACTCATACTGCGAATCAGGGTGCGAATTCAGCACCGTTGTTGGAGACAAATCTTGAAATCTTGGTACAAACATATAATGCCCCAAGTAAGGTGTCTTATCCTAGGTTAACGAACCCTAAAACTTGATTTTAGTTGTTTCAGAACCCTCAAATCTGTCAAATTACCCCCCCCCCTTACAGGTTTCCTACGAAAATAAAGAAGAAATAAAAGTGAGATATATAGAAAGCATAAGAGAAGAAGATAGGAAAAGAATGAAGAAAGAATAAGCATAAGATAAAGAATGAGAAGGCATATGATACGGTGCACTGCACTGGAACCTCTGCCGGTGTCAGAGGTGAATTCTGGTTGCAAACATATAATTGACCGAGTTAGGTATCTTTTAGTATGTTTACGAGCCCCATGAACATTTATTTTGGGGGTCTCGGCATCCTCAAGGATGTCTGAGGACCCACTAAGGGGCTCTATACGGAAAAAGGAAAAAAAAGGAGAGACATATGGAATGGATAAGATGAAAAGAAGGAAAAGTGACGAAAAAAGAAAAAAACAAGTCAGAGATGAAGTACTGCATATGTGTCGGAGGCGGAACAGGTGCAGCTTGGTGCGGTGAGATGCTGATTTTTGGTATCACTTCGCATGTTTCTGATCCCTTAGTTCCCAAATTTGATATTTTAAATTTGCCGCAGGGAGTCTGAATTCCCCCAGGGACTGAAGAAAAACTTGCTTTGCCCTGTCTAATATATTTTACATCAATCCATATGTATTGATATGACAAAGGATGAGTTCTTGAGGAGTCTGAAATGGTAAAATACCCACACGAGATGGGGATTGGGGAACGAACCCATAAAAGGGGTTCACCCTTAAAAATGATATGGATTCATCTATTTTATAAGTTTAATTTTACATTTATATTTTGCTTTAAAAATTATATTTATTTAAGAAACTTATTTACTTATTTTCAAATTTTTATTTATTTTAAAAATGTTATTTTATTTTAAATTATTTATCTTTTAATTTTATTTATTTTTAATTTTTATTTATTTTTTAAAAAAGTTAATTTGTTTTAAAACTTTATTTATTTTTTCAGCTTTACTTATTTATTTATTTTTAAAAATACAATTAAAATATTTTGTTTTTACCAAAAAATTTATTCTTTTTATGCTTATAACGTAAAAAATATTAATTTATTGACCCTAAAGCAGTAAAGCATTATCGCAACCCACCCTCCCACTACTCCATCTACCCATGATCTATTGATTTATTGCTTTGCCATATTTAGGCATCCTTTTATATAAGCATAACATAAAAATGTTATTTGCATAAAAATATCATAGTAAATAAAAAGTTTATTGACCCTAAAGCAGTAAAGCAGTATCGAAAACCACCCACTCCACCCCTTCATCTTCCCATGATCTATTAATTTATTGCTTTATGTCATATTTTGGTATCGATCAAGTACAACCTATCGGAACAGAATCTAAAACTATGTGCTGTAATAGATTATAGGCTTTTTAAAATAAAAGATAAAATAATAGGTATAATATTCATTTTAGATTCAGGTAGCGTTTACACCGTCATACAGGCTAATGAGAGAGAGAGAGAAAATGAGATGATAGATCATCTTGTTGCAGCAAACGAAAGAGAAATACGTACCTATATATGGGAAAGAAGGGCTATAATGGAAAATAGTTTTAAGGAGGTTAAATTAAGTACAGGTATTAAAGGCCAGTGTCTCAATAGCTATACTAGGATTTTACATTTCTTATGAAGCCAATTTCATTTTAAATTTTAAGGATAGAATCTTAAAATATACCGTATTGAGTCTTAGTATTAAGCTAAAATGTTCAAAAAATTATTATATAAAGTTAGTAAATGTTTCAAAACTATGTTCGTAACCAATCTTGCAATTTGCCAAACTCTCATATTCCTTCTCTTGTTCACCTTATTGGAAAATATAAAAATTTATTTGAAGATTCATATTTAAAAGGAAATTTCCATTTAAAGCGAAGGCAATTATAAGAGTGGACGGTTGAAAGCATAAGTGAGAGAGAGGTGGGTAGAGTGATACAGAAAAGGGGGCCATCACAGATGAAGCTGTACTACGGAAAATCACGAAGCCTTTGGCATCACAAGCCCAGAGGGAGATAGAAAATAGCTTTCCCTATTGGAAAAATTGAGGGTCGGACCAATCATTATCAAGGCCAGGAAACTTGCTCCACACTTGTACCATAAAATTAAGGCGGAGTTGCAAAAACTGCTAAATGCAAGGGTGATTGATAGAAGCAACAGTAGCTGGCGGTTATTTGTGAATGTGCTGAAGGAAGGTAGAAGCGTGAGAATATGTGCAGACCTGAGACAGCTTAATTCTAATTCGCAACCAGACTCTATGCCTTGCCTAACATTGAAGATGTTGCAAGAATATTTGCAAATTGCAAATACTTCTCTAAGCTCGACTTCTTGCAGAGAAAGCAAGAAGTACATCAGCATGAACACTAGCTGGGGAAGCTTTACGCATCAGATCTCCCTGAAGTTACAAAAAAGTCAGTCGGAGTTTTTCAAAAGTTTATGCATATATTGACCAGGTGTACTGCTATAGGAAGCAACGGAAGGAGCTGATGAGCACAAGGAAATTTTGGGGAAGGTGTTTCAAAGATTAGCGCATTACAAGACATATTTGAATGGAAAGAATACGAAATTAGACGAGCAGCAGGTGAATTTTTTAGGTTACTTAATATTAAAAACCGGGATGATCTACAATGCTGAAAAGGTAGAACTGATAAAAAGGATAGGTAAACGAGGACCATCTAAAAACTAAGATCTTTTCCTGTAGCCATAAATTTATATATATATATATATGATATATATATATATATATATATATATATTGTAGATAGAGAAAAATTATATGTAGGAAAATGGAATATAAATTTCTATATAATATATATATATATATATATATAATATATATATAATATATATTATATAATATATATATATACTGGGTCAGCCTCGCAGAAAGCAAAATGCATGTAACTAAAAAACTAATAACAAGCTACAGGAAAAAATAAATAACATTTTATTAATCAGGAGACATTTTTATCCATGAAATTAAAAAAATAACGCTCTTGAAAAATTTAAAAAATTGTTTAAAAATGTTTGAAAAGTGTATGATAATAATCGTTTTTGAGAAGAACGAAGGAGCGTCTAGCGCTCGAGGGAGAGTCAAATTTGCCAAATGTCGATTTTTTTAACTAAAAGATACAACAAGGGTAAACCACAAAGATGGACAGAGTCGGGGTTTCTCGGCCTACTGGGGGACGACGGGGGGGACTTTGTCCCCCTCTGTCCCTCTGTCGGCTCGAACCCCCTAAAAAGGAAATAAAAAAGAAAAATTAACATTTTCTCCAGGAGCATAATAAAAAAAAACAATTATTGTAAAACTCTTGCTCTCGTTACTACATGCCAGAAAATTGAAGAGTTAAGAGAGCGTACTCTGCCCAGGACCTAAGATTATATAAGTATTAAGGTTTATTAAATAAATATAGAATAAAATAAAAAAAAAATTAAGTTTCGTCGATGGAATTGCTTGCTGAAATGAAAAATGTTATTTATTTTCCTGTAGCTGTTATAGTTTGTTAGTTACATGCATGATGCTTTTGGGAGGCTGGCCTATATATTGTCACCGAACTTGGTCCTTTTTTAGGGGGAAGGGAGGTATTACCTATCGCAAAAGGTACAATGAGGACAATATACCCGATGCTTTACCACTGACCTCCCACCCAAAAAAGTTGGATTTAAGAAGGCAGTAAATTCTTTACCTTCCCATTAATTGTTCTTTCTTTATTTACATCTTATATAATTGCGATTAATATTCAATATTTAACATCTACAAATAAAGAACGAGGGATAGGACAGGCTGGACACCTGGTTCGCCTTGACGGGATCTCGGTTGCTTTATAACTGTTTGGGAATCCAACTTTTTGGCGGCCTTTCCAGTATTCACATACTTGGCGGGGATGGTCCATGTGGTAAAGCATCGGGTAATTTTCCTCATTCGCCCAACATGCGGTGCGTTTCAATTCCGGGAGAAGCAGTAATCTTACCTTCCCATAATGTTTCTGTTCTTTTATTTACATCTATATATTGCGATTATATATGCAATATTTAACATCTACAATATAAAGAACGAGGGATATGACAGGCTGGACACCTGGTGATGTCACCTTGAAGGGAGTTCGGTTGCTTTATAACTGTTCTTGTATTCCAACTTTTTGGGTTGGGCGGATGTCCAGTGGTAAAGCATCGGGTATATTGTCCTCATTCGCAACATGGCGGTGGTTCAATCCCGGAGAAGACAGCAAATTATTTACCTTCCCATTAATTGTTCTTTCTTTATTTATATATATTTTTTTGTTACAGCTGTCACCACCATCACGGGCAGAGCCCTATCCAAAGAGGGGGTGTTGCACGCCTCATAAGTCAACAACTAAAGCAAATTACGCAGATGAGCACGGACGCAGGATTTGAAGTGGGGGAAATTAAATTCAGAAGGAAACACAGAAGATGGAAGAGAATTCCACAGAACAGATGTAGCAGGAAAGAAGAAAGCACCGCAGCGAAACTAGCCTGGATTTCGGCATTGATTATGTAGCTCGTTTGGGCAGAAAAAAGACCCCTAGTGCTTCGAAGCTGCAATTGTTAAGGGCCATTACGCGATTGAAGATAAGCCCCTCGAGCACCTGCCTCTGCGGGTACTATAGAAAAGAGATAAAGCAACCAACATCGCGCCGCCAAAAGATAGGGGAGGGTTTCAATGTGAAACTGGAAAAGTACAGAACCAGTTTTATAAGCCTTATGGCCTTTGACTCGACCCTATCCAAAAGCGGGTGAAACCAGAGCCTCCCAGATATGAGAAGCAGTACTCCATACAAGGGCAATGAGGCTTGTATAGCTGGATAACTGCGGAAGAGGAAAAAAGTCTTCGCCAGTCGAAACAGAACTCCCAGTTTCTTGGAGGCCCGCCCTAGCAACCGTTGTTGATGTGAGGTTTCCAAGACATTTGTTTATGTTAAGGCCAAGGATGTTTATCATTGTTCAAAAGGAGAGACGAGGAGAAAGTTAGAAAGTGTCTTAGAGAGAGAGAATTGTAGAAGTTGAGTTCTTAAGAATGGAATTTCACAAGGTTCAGACGACCCACCCGGAAATTCTATCCAGATCAGCGAGAATAGAATCAGAAAGATTTAGACGAAAGGCAATTCTAGAAGTAAAAGAAGGAGCAGAATTGAAATGAGTTGAAAGAATGAAGGGTCGAGTCATCGGCATATGAGGATAGAGTTAGATGTGCAGTGAGAGATCATTAATGAAAAGTAGGAATTAAGTTGGGAGATAAAACAGAACCCTGAGGAACACACTATTGACAGAAAAGCCGAAGAAGAAGTCGCCCCATCAACAACAGCAGATTATTGAGCGATTTGAAAGAAAACTAACATAAGTAAGCAAAAGAGAAGGAGGAAACCCAAAGGAAGGCGAGCTTGGAGAGCAGTGACTGTGCCATACACGGTCAAAAGCTTTGGATATGACAAGCGCCACCACGCAAGCCTCCCCGTAGTTCCTAAGGGCGAAAACCATAAATCAGTAAAATAGGAAAGTATATCGCCAGTAGACCTCGAGCGCCGAAAGCCGTACTGGCGATCGGAAAGAAGTGAATGAGATTCACGATGATCTAAGAAATGAGAGTTGAGAAGAGTTTCAAAGATCTTAGATAAGAATACAAATAAGAGCTATAGGGCGAATAGTTGAAGGATCAGAGCGGACTTCCTTTTTCGGAATAGGTTGGCCATGTGCGTGCTCCAACATGAGGCCGAATGGTAGTAAAAGACACAGGAATATATTTGAAACAAGGGCGGGATAGCACGAAGCAAACTCCCGCCAAAACGCGGGAGGAATGCCTCGGGCCACCCGCCTCTAACGTTCGAGATTCTGAGCCCATGCACCATCAATGAATTCACAGCAAAGCGCAGTAGCGACACCTGAGAGGGAGAAGAGGAGGGAATGAGGAATGCCCAGAATCATCCAGGGTGAGTTAGAGGAAGAATTGGAGCCGAAGAGATTGCCTTTTCAGTTGGAGAATAAGCAACAGAACCATCAGTTCGAATAAGAGGAGGAAAGGCAGATTTACAGAATTTATTAGAGATGTTTTGGCAAGAAGCCAGAAAAGATTTGTCAGTAGGAGAAACCAAGTAGGTTAGCGCCACTTTCGTTTGATGAAAAGGCCCCCGCCTTTGCTCAGTCGAAGATTATCCCTGCAACGATTTCTAGCTGAATGAAAATTAGCAAAGAGTGATAGAGAACGAGAGATTTTTCCCACTCCCGATTACGCCAATGTCTTCTAGCCGTGAATGGCCAGGAAACCAAGCACGATCGAACCATGGATATGAGGACGAGAAAGATTTAGCAAGAAGAATGAAACCTGCTCATCCCATGCAGACATTACAGCTCCCACCTTACGGCAGAAGTCGAAGCGTTCACCAGAGACAAAGCAGTCATTCCAATTATAGTTAGCTAGAAGCAACGCAAAAGACCCCCAATCGCCCGATCAAAGTGACAGAAAAAACGCGTAGGGCAGGATGCGGGCTGTTGAGAAGAGAAAGTATTAAAATTAGAGATATGGGGTTGTGGTCAGACTTACCAATAGGAACAAAGATGGTGTGTTTATAGAGAGAAGGACTAATTGTGAAACATAGGTCAAGTGTATTCAAGAATTGGGGTTTGGACGATCCCGAATGTGTGTGGGTTCTTTAATAGTTGCCCTCCAGATCGTTGAGGAATGATTAAATGATCGGCCTCCTCCCCACCTAAATCAGTACGAGAAGGACCCCAACCATTCAGTGTTGTGTACATTGAAATCCCCAAATAGAGGACCTCAGTATTTGGATGAGAAGATATAACAGTCTCGTGAGAAGTAGTAAGATATTCAAAAAAGGTGTGAAAATCTGTTCTGTTAGGAGAACAGTAGCAGAAGCACAAGAATATTGTAGTAAGAAGAAAAATTTTAAGCCACAGAACATCGAGTTAGGAGATTCGAGATTCTCGAGACGCGTGTTACAGGAGTGTTTATGTTACATAGGCACATACTCCACCTTTAGACGGAAATATGAAATAAGTTATATTTAGATATATTAAACGAGTTTTAGAGGGTATTCTTAGCTATCTTGGTCTCAGACAAGAGCAAAAGGTTAGGGTTAGAATTAGAGAGGTGGTATTCCACGAACCAGAGTTAGAGAGTAAGCCGCGGATGTTGAAAAAGTCGATAGAAAGCCCGCGTCTGTGCAAATCTTCTATCACACACGCACACACAACAACAATAAACAAAAAACAACAGACAAAACTAAACAGACAAAAAAAACGAAAGTTGAAATCGGATTAAAATAGTTTACTCACTTAAAAAACGTAAAATGATTAAAATGCTAAAACAGTATTTACAATAAATATTGTAAAATTGGAAAAAAATCAAGAAAGTTTAAAACACACGCAATCACACACCCTAACAAATTTACGAATAAAGAAAAAAATTATAATCATTCAACATAAAACTAAAGGTATAAATTAAATAATTATGCTACCAAATACGTATTGTTGTGAAAAAAACCTTTTTAAAAAAAAAAAAAAAAATAGAAAACACTAAAAACCCAATATATGTATATCATATATAGTAGTATAGATATATATATAGGATATATATATATATATATATATATATATATATAATAATATATATATAATATATAGATATAGATATATATATATATAATATATATATATATATATATATTATATATATATATATATATATATATTATATAACTATATATACTATTATTATATTATATATATTTTTATATATATATATATATAAATATATATATAATATATATATAATATATATATATATATATACTTACTGTATATATATATATAAATATATTTTATTAATTATTATTTTTTTTTTTTTTTTATATATATATATATACTATATATATATATATATTATATATATATATATATATATATATATAAATATTATATATATATATAAATATACATAATATATAATATATATATATATCTATATATATATATATATATATATATTATATATATATATATTTATTTATATAAAGGTCACTTCTTTTGGTGGGTCTCTTTCTTTTGGTGAAGGCCTACATAGGTACTAGATGAGGATTTAAAATTGTGAAATAAAGGAAGATTGATTCAACAAGTAGAAATAATGATTCCTTTTGATGAGGTACTACTCTCTCTCTCTCTCCTTCTCTTCCCTCTCTCTCTCTCTCTCTCTCCTTCTCTCTCTCTCTTTCTCTCTCTCTCTCCTCTTCTCTCTCTCTCTCTCTCTCTCTCTCTCTCCTCTCTCTCCTCTCCCCCTCTCTCTCTCCCCTCTCTCTCTCTCTCTCTCTCTCTTGTCCCTCTCTCTCCTCTCCTCTCTCTCTCTCTCTCTTCTCTCTCTCTTCTCTCTCTCTCTCTCTCTCTCTCTCTCTCTCTCTCTCTCTCTCTCTCTCTCCTCTCTCTCTCTCTTCGCCGCCACTAAAGAACAGTCTGGGCTTGGTCGGCGTTTCCGTCATTTCTGAAAATTCTACTTCTTAAATCTTCGTGAATCGATTCTGCAGTCGCGGACCTAGCCTGAAATTTCACCTCACTTTCTGAATGTGGAATTTCTTGAACTTTGATTTTCTTGTGAGAGGAGTGAGAGAATAGACTACCTCAACAAGGCAAAGGAAAGCCTTTAAATACAATTTCGTTCGTACTTAAGCTAAAACTCTACTTATTAAAATATTGACATAAGTACGAACACAAATACAATTTTAAAATTTTTTCAAAATACTCTATACTAAGGAACACTACAATCACTCCCATGCTAAACACGGATGATAAAATATTTAATAGTTATATATCATAAAAGATAACCATTATTCAAATGTATGCATATTTGGGTGCATTCGAAAATGCACACAAACATACAAAACATTTCAATGAGGTAAAAAGAATAATAAATAAAATACATAAAGTAAAAGAGCATTCAAATGCAAGCATATCTGATTATATCCGTCAGATATAAGCATCCATACAAACATTTGGATACATAAAAATACAAGAATGTTATACAGAAAATGAATGGTACTTTCAAATATAAGCATATTTGATTAAATCCGTTAGATATAAGCATACATACAAATATTTGAATGCATAAAAATACAAAATGTTACAAATAATTACGTATATTAAAAACATTTCACATAAGTTTGTTCGGAGAATGTCACTTGACGTTTTGGATTTTGGTACTTTTGACATTGGTGAAAAGATTGAGTCCATAAATGAATATCTTTATCCATGTTGGGCCAAAAATAGCGCGTCTTCATTAACAAAGAGAAGCTTTGACACTTGGATGAGACATAGTATGGAGATCTTGAAAAAACTTGCTGACGATTCTGGCTTTGTTATTGAATTCAATGTTTTAAAATCACCACAGGGGCGCCAATCACCAGGGGCCTTTTAGGAACGAGATGAAGAGGTGACTACCAGGGATATTTAGAAGGTCAAATGATTCAGATTTTCATAAGAATATTCAGTTTTTGCAATTGTTAATTTATCTATTGTAAGTCGACGAAATTTGGCATATCTGAGGGTAATAAAGGTGTTTGTAGTTAGTCTTAATCTTTTTCTTGGAACTTTCTGATTTGAAGTTTTTCTTTTTCTTTTTCTTCATCTTGTTAGTTTTCCTTTGGAGACGAACTTTTTTTTTTGTTAAGGAGGAAAGAGTCTGGTTAGAGAGAGTAATTGAGTGTTTATTTATCCTCTGAGCTAAAGCAGCAGTGTCCATTTCCTCGCTGTCCGGCATTGTGATTGATACGTAGTCACTGGTGAGAGTTTTGAATATTGCTGATGGGTCGACCGAAGGCACTGGGTGTTCTAGTCCGGGGTTACCAATCATGTAGGTCACTTCTAATGTAGAGCTCTTCTTTTGGAGATGGCCTACACAAGTATTAGATGAGGATTTAAAATTGTGAAAGAAATGATGATTTATTCAACAAGTAGAAATAATGATTAATTTTGATTGAGGTACTCTCTCTCTCTTCTCTCTCTCTCTCTCTCTCTCTCTCTTCTTTCTCTCTCTCTCTCTCTCTCTTCTCTCTTCCTCTCTCTCTCCTCTTCTCTCTCTCTCTCATCTCTCCTCTCTCTCTCTCTCTCTCTCTCTCTCTTCGCACGCAAATCCAAAGAAAACAGATCTTGGGGCTTGCGGGTTCCGCCAATTTTGAAAATAGTCAGTACTTCTGTAAACTTCTGAGTCGGAGTTCTGCAGTCGAGACGTTAGCCAGAAGTTTACCGTCACGTGTCTGATAATCCGTGGCATTCTTGAATACGGTTGTATTTTCTTGTGAGTGAGGCGTGATATGAGCATTCTCGCAAGATAGAAGTGCTTAATGATATAATACTCTTACCTTGTTACTTCAACAAGCATGGGAAAGACTTTTCTCTAACTCTCTTGTTCACTCTACTCGCTCTAAGAATCTCTTAGCTTATAGAACTCTTACATATGACACTCTACTGTTTACCCATACCTAAATTATCTCAAAATTGCTCATAATCTCTCTCTCTTACAAATACTGGATGACTATCACTCTCATCCAACATCTACCATTCTTATCTCACTACATATTAGTTATCAAAATTATATCTTGCTTCTCTCACTACTTTTGTCATTTCTAGATAGTTATATTGTATTATACCTCTCGGTCTGTCAGCTTTCTCAATCTCTCTCTCGATTTTTAGTCTAATGTATATTTGCGTATATATATATATATATAAGTGACTCTTAGTAAAGATTAGGGTAATAATGTATAGTCATAATATATATCACGCAACCTAGTGAGTATATATTATATATATATAATGGTATTGTTATATAGTAATAAAAATATTCTCAAACTCAGTACTCTTATATAAAATAACTCTAACTTTACTATACTAACATCTACCTATCTTACTCTAAATAACATCACTGCTAAGACTCATTATAATATATATTTAGTTTATATATATATATATATATATATATATTTACCTATATTTATATTACTCTCTTTTCAACGGCTTTGTAACGTTACTTCTTCAAAATAAAATTGATTGAATACATTTATAATCTATTGTTCTAGGCATAAAGTTAACACAACAAATAATATTATATATTTTTGTTATAAATATTTATTACATTAGAATTTTAATTTTATTCAAATCATTTGTCTCTTCTATTTTATTCAAATATTAATTCTATTTTCCCTCCCAGAAATATCTTTTGCTTTATAAGATTATACAACCTAAAGAGTGTGGTTGCAGCCCTGGTTTAGGGTGTGTTTCCTCATATCATTTATTCTATTTATATCTGAATAAAGTGCTCCTGTGTCTTGTAAATGTGTAGCGACATAATCTTTTACCATTACCAGTAACTACTGTTAAGCTAGTAGAGATTGCGTATGCGAGTGTCTAGATATATTTCGCTCTCTTTCAAGCCTAAATAACAGTGTGCTCAAACTCACGTAATCCTTATTAGTCTGTCCACGTTTAATAGGAGATGTAATCTGTTGATCTTCATATCAATATGTCATACTTTTTTTTTGGGGGGGCTCCGGTTCCACCATTCTATTGGATAGGTTTGAGTCTAAAGCTAAAAGACTGAGACTAATAAAACTGTCCCCTACTTTCAAACTCTCCTGACTCCTCTATCTCTGACCTAAAGAATTTTATAAGGTACGAATGTAACTCCCTACACCCTGATACAAAGACGATGTTCGCGCCTCTAACTCTTTTCTAGTAGGCAAATATATAATTATTATACTACAGTCATGTGACATAATTGCTGCTAAGTAGTAGGAGTTATTGAATACTCTCTCGTCATATTTATCACATAATACACTTAACTCTATTATACTTTGCGTATACGGCCCGTGATAGCACAAGGATAGGTGCTCCGTATTTTATATATCATCTTATGAGAAAATCTTGTGACACCGATTTATATTGTGAGCTATATTATATATATATTATTTATATATAAATAGATAGTAATATATATATATATAGTGAATATATATAGTTATATTATATATATAGTATTATTGACGTATACATACTCTCTCAGTGATATCTTTTGTGGTGTGACGGAATAAACATTTTTGTATGATTTTGTTATTCGTTGTATTAGTTGTAAATTAATGCATAATTCGTTCAAATTATTATCTTTTCCTCTCACTCTCAAGAGCTTGTAATCACTAGTATACTGGAAGCAGTTCATGGCTTTCTCGAAATTCGAGTAACCTATTTCTGTGTGTGTTATTTCTCCTCGATGATCTCTTATAATTTAATCTTCCTCTCTTTAAAGCCCACGTCTGCTGCTTCATATTCCTGTAGAACTTTTCGCGATGTTTTGATAGACATGCTGTAGTTAGGTATTGATAATTTGTAGTAGGTGGTAGTAGTGAGTTGTTATTATTCTAATAGTTCTCTAATAATAATTCCGTACTACTCTCTCTCTGTATTATACTCTATTTCTACTTTATTGAGAAGGGTACTCATCTCCTCCAGCCTTAGTTGAGTGAGGAGATCTGTATATATAATTATATATATTATATATATTATAATATATTATATATATAATATTATATATATTAATATATATATATATATATAAATTAATATTATATATATGTAAATAGTTGTGATGACATAAGTAATAGATATGATAGGGTATTTTTATAAATCTTCTATAAATTAAGAATTAATATACTAAATATATCTATATATTATAAGAAATGTACATGAAGATATGATATTGCATATTAAATATAAATTAATTTATTATCGATGTTTTATACTATATTATTTATAGATTCCCTACCACGTCAAGGGTGAGCCTACTTTACAAGGAGGGGGAAGAAAATAAAATAAAGAAAAACCCATCCACAAGCTCCAAAGCCTAACGCAAATCATACTCAGAGTCTGAGGCATACGATTGCCTTAAAGAGCAGAGAAGTAATTAAAATACTAAGTGTTAGGAAAAACAGAATGATGGGCAAGGTAGTTCCTCACAAAATACCAGAATGTGGATAGGAAGTAAGGAGGCACCTGACATAACAAATCGAGGCCTGGGTAGTTGTTACTAATGACTCATGCAAAATTTCTTAATGCGAGAGCAAGGCACCCATTTTGCCACGTGGGTGAATTTTAGTGGAATGCGAGCGGACAAACATGAATATCTTGATACCTCTGCAGTTCGAAGATAATAAATTAGATAAAGAAGATTCAGGTAGTAGATAATTTTTGAATTAAGTACATTATTCTGAAGGGATAGGTATTAAATAAGTAATAGGGATAGCTGAACAGAACTACCAGCTTTCTGAGGCCACCTTAAACATCGTTTATGATTAATTTAAATGTTTCTCCATAAATAATTTTGCCTTATATTAAAACAAATGTTATGTTGTCACCAGGTGTAGGACGTTAGATCTCGATGTGAAGGAAATAGCAAAAGTTGGGGATGGTGTTTTGAGAGGTGAGATGTAAAGAAGTTGAGTTTTCAAAGAGTTATATTTTCACAAAGTTGCTACTTAGTTGTACAACCACATAGGAGAATCCCGTCCTCAGGTCGGAAAGAATAGGAATCTCGTAAGTACGTAGACGAGAGAGAACTTACTATAAGTATAGCTAAAATAAGAGGGAAGCAGTGTATTATGAATGAGTGAAAGATTGGATATGTAGTTTAATCTCGGTTCAATTGAGAGTGATAGAGTTAGAAGTACTTCCTTAGGATGAAAGCTTGTTGATGAAGAAAGTAAAAAATAATAAATTGGAGATAAAATAAAACCCTTTCGGAACACCACAGTTAACATAGAAAGGAGTGATAGAAGTCGCTTCATATAATATTAACAAGCCGCAATATTTTGGTAAGATTTAAAATGCACAATTAAGATGAAAATGATATGCAAATAATAATCGAAGTTTTTCCTGATGAGTGATAAGATGGTATAGTGTGAGAGTAGTGACGCAGGCCATAACCTGATCCAGAGATGCTTTGTGGATATGGACCCAAGCGCCACCACAAACACTCTCTTCATTAGCCCTAAGGGCAGAAGACCCAAATCAGTAGATAGGTAAAGTAGAACTTAGAGGCTATAGAGTGTCGAAAGACAACATATTAACTGATGATACTGAATTTTGAGATTCACGGATTATCCATTGAAAAGATGTAGAGTTTAAGAAGAGTTTCAAAGAATTTTGATAGAATAGAAAACATTTAAGAGCTATAGGGCGATAGTGTAGAAGGATCAGGCCCGGCTACCCTTTTTAGGATTTAGACTGGACCCCTATGCGGTTTTCCGGGAGCACTGAGGAAATGTTATTAGTTGTAAGACATAACGAGTAGCATATGAAATCTCTATGGGACATGGGTCTAGCTTTTCTGTGCATTAGTAGATTCTCGAAACAACTCGCATAAAAAGACGGTCTCTCCATCAATTTAGCTATGAATTAGCCATCCTTGACTGACCACTATGTCTTTGTACCATACACCGTGTTCATAGATTCTCGCCAGATATTGTAACCCTGATCCAATGAAATTAATACATAGGAAGAGACTCGAAATCTAAGAGGAGAGGAGTAGGAAGAGGAATTGTCGGCTTGTCCAGAGTAGCACATATAGAAAAAGGAGAACCGAAAGAGAAATTAGCTGCTATTTCAATAAGCTCTCACGCTACAGATCCCTCAGAGCGAATAAGAGGAGACAAGGCAGATTTACAAAAGTTATTAGAGATGTTTTTAGCAAGAGACCAGAAATTTTTAGCAGTAGGAGAGCCAAGTAGGTTGTCGCACTTTCTTTTAGTGAAATTGCTCTTAGCCTGTCAAATAATAATATCCCTGCAACGATTCCGAGCAGAATTTAAATTATTAAGAGTGGTAGGAGAACGAAAGTTTTTCTATGCCCAATAGGTAATGCCTCTTTCTTGAATGGTGCGAAAACAGGCTCCATCGAACCATCGATTTTGTGGAGAAAAAGATTTAGCTGAAGATGGAATGAACTTGCTCATTCTCTCGGTGAATATGGCTTCTATCTTTTAAGCAGTGACCGAAGCGTCCTCCGAGTCAAAGCAGGATTCATTCCAAGAATAGGTAGCAAAGAAACCTTGCAATGCTCCCCACTAGCCCGATTAAAGTGTCAGGAAGTACGTTTGGGGCATGGTGGAGCTGCTGGAGAAAAAAGTATTATAAGTAAGAGCTACGAGATTGTGGTCAAAGTTACCGATAGGAGAGAAAATGGTGTATTTATATAGAGAAGAAGCAGTGGGGAAACATAAATCAAGCGTGTTCAAGAATAGGTTTGGACGATCTGGGATATGTGTAGGTTTCTTAATTAACTGTTTCAGATCTTTGAGAATACTGAATGTTTTGGCCTTCTTCCCTCTTTCATCAGTATGAGAGGAGCCCAACCACTCAGTGCGGTGTACGTTGAAATCCCCTAGATAGAGAACCTCAGTATTTGAATGGGAAGAAGTAACAATCTCATGAGAAGTAGTAATACATTCAAAAAGGACGTGAAAATCTGTTCCATTAGGGGAGCAGTAGCGGAAACAAGTAATGATAGCAGTAGAGAGAAAGATTTTAAGCCATATAACATCAAAGTTAGGAGATTCAAGATTTACAAGACGTGTTACTGGAGTATTAATGTTTATAGGCACAGACTTCACCATTCGGTGGGAAATTATAAAAAAAAAGTTATAGTTGGAGATATTAAGTTTATTTGAAAAAGAATCTCTGGTTAGCTGGGTCTCAGACAGTAATAAAATGTTATTTTGAGAGTTAAAGAGGTGATATTCCACAGATTCATGATTAGCATTCAGGCTACGGACGTTGGTAAAGTCAATGGAGAACCCCAGCTTGCGCCCACCCCTAATTCTTCTCTGTCCAGTCATTCAAACAGCCACTCACACAGACAAATACCCACAATCGCTCAGACACAGAAGTTGCTGATAGCACAATAACGAAATCCAATTGACGCAATATAGACTATGAAAACTGATATGAATGAGTAAATAAATAAATAGACAAAATAAATAGTAGTATATAAATATTCCCGCAAATCGTAACCCAATCATAGGAAAACTAACTTACGAGTGGATATTTTGTTAAAACCTAAAAGGTAAACTTTACATTAGCCAATGCTAATTAAAAAGAACACAAATAAAATCCTATAATATATCAAATAATGTTTAAAATAATAAAAAATCAAACTAAAACTTAGCTTAAGGATCTGGACGGAAAAAAATTTCAACTAAAACCCTCATTTACTGTAAAAAGTAAGCAATAAGAAAACACTTGGCAAAGAATAAGGAATTAAAACAAAAATACAAAAATAGTAATAAAGACACTTGAATGAAACTTGAAAGAGCCTTTAAAAACTTAAAAACTTAAATTAACATATTAAAAAAAGAAGAACAAACACACACAATTTCACAGCACAAATATATATGGCAATACAGAGTTCCTTTTAATCGCTCATTATTCCTACTCTCTTGAAATTATAAACATAAAATGTATATAAATTGTTAAAATACAATATATATATATATATATATATACATATATATATATATAATAGTATATACATAGGTATATCTCCTTTATCTATATATATCAGTATAAATATTTTATTTTGATAGGTATTTTATATAGTGTACTCTCAGTATATATATATTAATATATATATATATAAAATATATACTATATAAGCTATGTTGATCTACACTTTAGTTGCTTACATCCATATTTTATTTTTTATGGTAATAAATATTATTTTTCTTATAGTAAAAAAATATGCTATATATAATATATGATAATTTTTTTATCTATTCAATATATAATTATCGGGAGATGGTTTGTTTTTGCGTTTCATGTAGTCGGGTAACAGGTATAATGCATCTTATTATATTATATACTTAAATATAGTTTTTTATATATATGTTATATATATATATCATCAATATATGATAATATATATATATATATATTATAAGCTAGAAAAATTTGTTTATTAATATAAAAATTAAATAAATTTATTATAGTAAAAAATATTTTTTTTTTGATTTATTATATATTTATATTGTAACATAAATTTTATGTCTTTACCGTAAAGATACTAATATAATACATATTATACTAAGTTATATATATATATATATATATATAATATATATACTAATTACAATAAATTAATACTAATGCATTATTAATATATAAACAAATCGGAGATATATATAATAAATCTATATATAGTAAAAAAAATTACGTATATATATTAGCATCCTGCTATATTGTATATCATATAACCATAGTCTCTCCCTAGAAAATATTTTCATCCAATAATTGTATCACTATATATATATATGAAATATATATTAGATCAAAAATAATTCTCAGTGCTTTAATTAAAGTCATTGAAATTTTCAATAATACTTTATTTAGATGAAAAGTTTCATAAATATATGTTGAACCTAAAAATCATTGTATTTCCTTAAAATATCTCAAATTAACAATCTCTATCCAAATACATTTATATTTTCTAACTCAGGAAAAATATCTAGTTGTATAAACTAATGAAAAAAATAAACAGTTGCGACGAGTACGTACATCATTCTGGTATATTTGTTAATGCAAGACAAATTAAAGTGTGCTTCGAAAGTTATAATATATTGTGATTATATATGGGGAACCAACGCTTTGAAGCAAGCTCGTAATACATTAATTTTATTCTCTCATCAAATTTATCAAATAATAAAATAATTGATAAATATTGTTTTCACCTTTTCTATTCTCTTTTTTATTATTTATTATTTTATATATTATTTATTTAGAGTAAAATACTTTCTGTTATTATTACTCTCTCTATTATATTATTATCATATTATTATTATTATTATCATTATTATTATTATTATTATATTTATTCATTATTATTATTCCATTATTATACTGTGTTATTCATTATATAATTTCTATTAATTATATTTGTGGGTAGTTTTTTAGTGAGAAGTCATTTTGTAGTAATAAAAATCTGGATATTGCGTATTAATACAAAAATGTTACTACTCTAGAATACAGATTGAAATATATTTCATTAGAATTTTGAAAAATAATTGAAAATTTATGAGAATGATATATAGAATTTAATTTAGACTACTAATGTTCATATACAGATATAAAAAAAAACTACGGAGGAATAATACAACGTTTTTATATTAGTATGTAGTATATAGTATATGTATACATATAAATAATAAAGTATATTATACATTTTATATATAATATTAATAGACTTATCGGCCACACGGAGCGCAGGTAGCCTCTATGATACATAATAGATGTGTTCTAGGGACGAAATTGATTTTTTTTTCCTATGTTCTAGGCCGTGAAAGGAAGGTCAGGTCAGTCAGGTCTGTGTGTCAGATCAGTGTCAGATCAGGTTTAGGTCACCCCTAAAAAACAATAGTTTCATTCGTATAAAATATGGTTTTAGTACCTTATAGAAAATCATTTCTTTTTTGAATAGTCCATTCAAACGCCTCGCAAGTCGCTCGCAGAGATACCCATTTATTTATTCATTGTTTATTTATTAATTTTATTGAATTTTATATATTCTATTTATTTGTAAAAAAAATATTAATTTCCTCTGAAATATACATCAATTACATATTGATCTAACTTTTACTTTAAATAAAACTTCTTTGCTGGTGTCCTGTTTTTCCGGCATTCTTATGCAAATTTCACACATTTTATATTTAATGTATACTCCTATATTTTATATATAATATATATATGATAGGTGGTGTGAAAACTGGGGCCCCGCCCAGCCAAAAAATGCGAATCTAGCCCTTGATAAGTGAAAGGGTATGTAGGAAATGAGTAACTACGCTTTTTGTAAGGTAAATAACTATGGGTAGGGAAAAATCCCTACCGGAAAGGTAAACTATTATTTATTATATTAATAACGCTAAATATATAGGTAAATTGATTAATAAATGACTTTATATATATAAATAATAATAATGGTATACTCATTAGAAGTTTATGTGATAGTATATAAAAGAACAAATGAAAAATCTACCGAATATATCTTAAAGAAACGTACAATATTTTTTTTCTAATATTTTCTAATCAATGTAGTGATACATATATATACAAGTATTTATTATAGACATATACATCTAATTTATATATCATATATATATAATATACTATAATATATATATATACTGATAATTAACCATTTTTATTGCATAAGTAATCAGAGGCAATGAATAATAAGAACCTAATTTTTATAATAGATAATATATATATATAAAAAGGGAAGAACAGGTTCAATGTGTGGTGTCGATAGGCATGATAGAAATATATAATATTTAGGCTTAAATTTACAAATAAATGCCAAGTTATTAAATAAATTAAATATATACTAGGGCCAGTGTGTGATATAGATTATATAAGAAGCAGAAAATATCGGATAACAGTTATATGATATATGTTTTTTATTTTTAATAATATATGACAAATAATTGCTACTATAAGGTCTACACCTATAACTAATGAATTTGCGCACGTGCTTGGCATACAACGGTAGCTCATGATCAGAGAATTTGTATATATTTAAATATATATTTTATATGATACACCACTTTGTTGTTTCTTTTCATGTTATCAAATAAAAGTGAAATATATCTTCTCAGTATAAAGTCACGATCACTTACTCAGATTATCTAGTATTACTATATTTTGATTGTCTATGAGTTATAAAACGTGATTACAATAAATGCATAAATATAGCAAATAAATACGCTACATCAAATAAATACAGCGTTTATTTTGCGTATGTGTTAGAAAATTATCTCAAACGAAGTACGACACTTACAGTAAATAAGCCAAAGATTAACCATCAATACATTGTGGGAGAAATACAGAAAACAGACTCTGAAGCTTATTACACAATAAGGTAGAAAACGTATATATAATTATAAATAAATCTTATACCATACAAATAGAAAACATAATGTATAGAGGGCGCTCGCATTAAGATACTGGAGTGTATCACATTGAGCGTGCGGCGCGTTTTTTCGCATACCCCGATATGAGCGAGGCGATCAGAACCCCGCGCACACTAATAACGCAAATAGAGAATGCTTCCGGTAGATCACCTCCCCGAAGGGGGAAAAGATATAGTCTACGACTGTCGTGTCCCGGACAGGCGATGCATGACCTCCTCGAACTCTCTTTCGCATCGCTTCTGCGGCGTTCTTATCGCGGTGGGACTAGTGTTTTCTTTAGTATATATACCAGAACAACACAATAAATATATAATTAAACAATAATTAGGAAGAAAATACATATAAATTAATATATGGGATCCTATCATATTTTTAACATCATGTCTCGCAGCTTAACTCGAGATGATTCTATCTTCGCTCTGTTATTCACGTAAATCAGCTATTTCACCTCGCAAAACATTTAATATATATAAAAAAAAACTTAATGACATCACAATTTCTCGAAACTGACCTAGTCTACGATGGTTAAATAACACATATACCGGTGCGCGTATGATATCGAAAATTGTTATGTATATAAATAGAAGATTATAAGTGGTATATAAATCACTAGTATCTAGTTTGTACAGGTAAGCATTCGGCTAAATTATTAGTCTATACTGGAATAGTACATGTAGGTATACATATACTAGGTCATATCCCGATTACCAGCGCAGCTACCGGTGTCACGAAATGGTACTCAGCGTAATTATGTGTAAACATATATTGTGAATTGGGCATTTTGAATTAGAGAAATAGAATACAATCTATATATTTTCTGGTTATATTAGTAATTAAATACACTCCATATAAATTATATCTAGAGGGGGGGGTGCAAGGTATATTTTAACAAATGAGTATATGATCATAGATATATATACAATATAAGGTGCTTTGAGTATATATATATCTATATATATCTCCTATCCTATTATCACGCACTAATAAAAATTGGAATGTAATCATTAATAATATTAATTTTTAATTTAGTATTCATAGTGTGATATAGTTGCTATTGTCCGTGCTCTTCGTCTATTTACATTTTTGAATTATGGGAACGATGTTCGCTTTTGGCAGCAGGTGTTGCAGGTCTCACGAAGTCAAAAGAGTGTTTCGACACTACTTTTGTAGTGGGTATTATATTAGTCCACACGTTTCCTCTCGTCTCATAATTTAACAAAACTATTTTTTCCATAACCGTATATCTCTCTGTTTCAGATAGTAAGCCGTATTTCGTTGGCGTATCGTTCTTTTGATTTTATTTACGTGTGAAATAAACGGTGATAATTTCCATGGTAGTGTTGTTGTAATATTCTGTTATTTATAATCACTTTCCTTTCACTTTCCTCTTATAATTGGTTGTAAGAGAATCCAAGAGAATAATATAAGATAGATTCGCGCATAATGATT
>JABUQX010004214.1:0-15000 GCA_015478945.1 Trachelipus rathkii | reverse complement strand
TATATATATTAATATAATCATCACTTATATAATATATATAATATATAAGTAGACAATCCTGTACCACTTTTGGAATAATAATTATTATATATATATATATATATATATATATATATATACTATATATATATATTATATTAATTAGTATTATATATATATATATATATATTCCAAAAGTGGAAAAGGTAAGCTACCTATTATAAATAAAAAGGCAGGAGTTGATTATGTAACCATTATTATTACATCAACAATTTTTAAATTTTTTTTTTTTTAACAGAATAAGTTGTAGTAGTAGAAGAGGTAGAATCGCAAATTATTTGACAAAAAGTATGTGAAAGATAGAGAAAAATCATTAAAAAAAAAGAATTATTTCAGATTCTGAAATAAGATATAATTAATCGTTTGGATAAAGTTAATATTTAGTGACAAAGAATCTATTAATAATAATAATAAAAATAATAAATTATTGCTTGAGCGATAAAAGCTGGTTGGAAAGTTTCTTAAGAGTGGGAAAAGAATTCAAGAAGAAAGTTTAAATGGAAAACTGAAGAAATAAATTTGAAATTACATAGTAATGAATTAAATATAATTATTTTTAATAACTGCTATCAAACTATTTCTTTGTTCATCATGTTGGGTTACTGTACTGTTAGTTAAATGACGATTACATTTGACACAAAGATTTAAAAAGTTCCTTAATCGCTCAAGAAATATAATTTTTATTAATTAAACTGAGAAACTAAGACAGGTGCTAAATCATCATCTTGATATGACAAGGAACTAAGTATAAAGTAAATTTAACTTGATATCGTCTCCTTACTCGTCAAACCTCATATTTAAAAAAGTTCGAATTATTAAAATCGAATATCTCTTTAGAATTATACGAAAAATTTATATATTAAATAAAAAATATATATATATTTTACTAGCATATTAAAACTTAAATCAGAAATTAAATTTCTTTTCTGCAGTAACTAAAAAAATTACTTTTATGTCTCGGTGCACAATATCTAAAATATAGGAAACATTAGGAAAATAGGGTCAAGTAAACATGGTCCTATCGATATATATATAATAATATACTTATATTATATATTATATATATATATTATATATATATTTAATATATATATATATATATATATATATATAATATATATAATATATAATTATTAATATATAACGTTAAGATTCAAAATTGCATTACCCATACTAGGAAATATAAGTCAGAGTTTAATCGAGCAGTTACTCTTGGTTTCCCTCAGAACGATAAATCTTTCGCATTTTACTTAATTTCCGTGAAGAGGGAAGAATCAATGAGTCTATAATAAATATTTCTTCAGGCCTAACGGCCTTAATAAGATAGGACAAAATTTAAATACGATTTTAAGACAATAAATTTGAAATCTTAAGAAATTATTACTTTTTGCAAAAAAAGATAACTCGACCAAATGGATGAATAAACTACTCACTACACCGACATGAGTACTGAAGTATTAGCAAACCAGGAACTCATGCAGAATATTTATATATATATATAATATATATATTATTATTCATATATTATATATGTATATATATATATATAATATTTATATATAATATATATTTAATAAAGAGTAGGGTCCGACGAATTTGGTCAGGTAATTGCAAAATTTGGGAAGTCGGTCGGGCGTTTTTTAAAAATGGCGGAGCCAAATCGACAGAATAATTTTACGACTCAACTAGCACATAGACTAACATAGAGTAACTTTTGTCTTAGCAAATAAAATATTGACAACTATTATATCGAATAATATTATATATAAATATAACTATATTATATATATTATATATTATATAATATATATATTATATATATATATATATATATTATAATGATATATATATAATATCTCGAACCGTCATCGAGTGACGACAAGGTAAAAACTAGAAGGGAAGCGAAAAATAGAGGAGTCAGAGGGGAGATTGGATAGAAGAAGTGAACTCTGTACCTTATTGAGAATGTGATTGAAATGTGACTCGAGAACAATATTTTCAGAAGAGAGAATACTCTTTCATTTGTGGATGAAAACTATTTAAAAAGAGAAAAAAATAAATAAAAATAAACACTATTCGGACTTGATAAAATTTGAAAATAATTTAAACGTTTACATTAAATATCTTTGAAGTACGTAATTTAAGGGTCGCAATTCCTTGGACGACATTTCTTGTAGTTATTTAAATAAAATATTAAATACAAAAGTTTTGAAAATTGTAATATTAAATTCTAGCGATAGTGAAGCTGCGTTTTCCGAAGTGGTCGAATCATATGAGGAAAATGTCAAATTTCTCTTCGCCTGGTGTCAAGAGACGGAACACCCTCTTCATCCTATTTTGTTATTTTCATGAATGGTGGCGATAGTTTCAAATTAAAAAAAACCACACCAGCTCTTTGGATTGCGAGTAGTGCTATATATATATATATATATATAATATAATATATATATATATTATATATATTATATATATAATATATATTAATATATATGACTTAAAAAACTCATCTAGAACACTCGATGTGGTGTGCTGATCGTGATCAAGTACACTCCATTTTTCATTTAACTTAAGTATTTATCTAATAATAATGAATAGTAGTATCAATCTATTTGTTTTTCCTTGGTGGATTTCGCGAGTTAAAAAACATCGTTTGTCAGTTTGAATCCCATGTTGATCGGCCTTTTTGCGTTTAAGGAATTAGAGACAAAAAATGTATGCTTTTGTATGTAAGAAAAGTATTCTGTCGTAAATGTTTGCCAATTCAGATTATAATGTAATAAAAAATTTCTCAACACCACCTTTTAATAAAAGATGAAGGCTATTATGCAATGAGACTAATACGAATAAATATCTATATAATATACCTTATGTAGTATAATATTAATAATATAATATAATAAATAAAATTATAATAATAATAATAATATTAATAATAATAACATGGTACTAAATTAGATAAATGAGAACACTTTTTCGTAATACTTACTTTGTATTAAAATTCTTAAGTATAAACAAAGTTAACCTAAATTCGATTGTAAGTCATCGATTAAATCTTTAAAAAATTTGAAAATTTTAAATTAATCAAGATTGTAAGTCTTTCGCTACGAGACTAATAATAACAACCATAAATATTTTGAAAGAAAATAAATTAATTTACAGGTTAATTAAACTATTTATACTTTAAAGGCTTTAACCGAATTTAACAACAAATTATTTACTTTCTACATATTGGCAAGGAGATGAATTTTCACTAATAATTGAAATTAAAGAATTTTAAAATATTCTACTGAAAAAATTTAAAATTAATACATCACTATATTTATATATATATATATTATATATATATATAATATATATATATATATATAATATATACTTATATATTATAATATATAATATATTATATATAGGGTGTACCTAGGAACCATGGTTCTCGCGCCGGAACTAATTGGGTCCAGCGCTACTTTACGGAACAGCTTTCCCAGACTTTATTCAAGTGTCCTTTTTAAAAAAAATTTATGATTTGAATTTACTCAGTTATTGATTATGCATAAAAAAATAAATATACCAAATTGAATTGCTATGTGAACACAATTTGATATGATAAAATGACCTACTTTATACTTTTCGAAACTTTAACTGAACATTTTCAAAATCAACCGTTAGTGGGATACATTAAAATTTGCAACAGTGCTATTAACTCTTAATTATTTTTCTTAATATTATTATTATTAATTAAAAGATTAACTTTAAAGTAGAAAACTACTTTAATTAATTTATAATGAAACTAATCCCCAATAAATTTAACAAATTAAAAACAAGATACTCAATAATTTTTCTTAACTTAAATGACTGTATTTGAATTATTTTGAAATGTTGTGGATGTAGGAAAATAAAGTTGCTCTCATGTATGTGGAGTTAAACGTGATCCTCTTAGCCTCAAACACGTTACCCACTTCTGAAAAACATTTCAGCAAATAAAAAACTGATGAAGGGCGAGCATTCTTTTAGCTACCAATTTAATTAAAGGGTATTTTTCTTGATTGTTACTCCACGCATTTTCTAAAATTCTTCGACTCTTTGAAGAAAAAACGATTTGTTGCTAGCTCAGATAATTCCTTCCCAATTACAAGTCGGACAGCACTTGGTTTTTTTATATTTTTCTTCCTTTTTTTTCACCTTTTTCCTTTGTTTCCGCCTCTTCAAATAATAATAACAAAAATTTATGGACAAATAACACTTTTTAAATCGGAATGCAGATAAGAAGTAGAGGGTTGTCTTACAGAACTAAGAGCTCACATATGGATATGACAAAATGCCAGATACTTCTAGAAAGACTTGCCACTTGTTAATCAGACAAGTTTTCAGCTAGAATGCTGTAAGGTATCTAGCAGGAAGTTAGATCAAGTTCCGGTCAGACGGACACCAAAATTTGGTTTCAGGTACATCCCTCAATATATATATATATAATTATATATATATCTATATAATATAATATAATATATATATATATATATTATATTTATTTACTATATATAAATTATATTCCGCTTCTTGCACCATCAATCCCTCACACATATTAAAACCTAAAATTCATAATGCTCCATTCCCATATTTGGTCAAAGATTGATTCATTCCTGACAATGAGAAACAAAAAACGGTACTAACTGCTCGAACTTACCAGACATTAGGAATAGTATTTAACACAATTTTTTTGACAAAATTGGGTTTCGTACCTGCTTGCGGTAGCACAAATCTTTGAGATCACCGTTTTCTCGAAAAGGAGTCGGGACTAACAAGTCTATATATAATTATATATTATATTATTATATTATATATATATATTATTATACTATTATTATATATCATTATATAATATATATATATAGTCTGTTTAATGTATACACTAATCGATATAGGAAAAAATTTAATATTCGTTAATATTGTTTATATATACTCGTACTTTCGAAATACATTATACAATAATTTAACTATACTATATTATGTATATAAATATATACTATATAATATTATATATATATATATATATATATATATATATATATATATATATATATATATATAATTATATATATATATATATTATTTTTTTTTTTATGTGGACCGCTCCCGGAAGTACTGCAATATCGGGTCGATCCGTGGCAAAGGTGGAGCAAGCCCCAATCACTTCGCCGAAGTACAAAAATCAGATTAATATCGTTGATCCCGCATGGGGATCGTATCAGATATTAAGCTGATAAGAACAGATACTACACTTTGATTTTAGCCAAAAGGCCGAGAAGCGATAGACACATAGCACTCCTTTCTAACTTATAGCTATCTCCTGTTGTAAATCGTACAAGTACGTGACGTCATCACAACATCACGAAGAATAAAAACTGATGAAATCGAATACAAAAAGCTAAAACTTCATTATATCAGTAAAGGTTAAATTGGGTTTATGTATATAAACTTATAAAAATTTAAATTTTAAAACGTTATTTAAAGCTCATCAACAAAAATATGATTAGCAATAATAATTAAAAAAGCTAAGATAAATCAGTTTCCCTTAAATTCTTATCTGTGTTTCGTATTGATTAAAAGAAAAAATGAAAAAATAATAAATAAACAAATAAATAAAAAATACACATTTCCTTAATGTCCGAAAAACAAATAAATTGCTTAACTAAACGAATTCCTTTGAATTTTCGATTCATAATAACAGCAAGTTAAAAACCAAACTTGTCCTAATTAGTAAAGTTTGTAACTTAAAATTTTATAAAATATGCAGACACTATTACTATTTCATAATCTTAAAAGAAAATTTCCATATATAAACACATTCACAATCCAATATGAAAAATAATATAAACGAATAAATACCCACCATGGCGGATGGTTTTGGGTGTGCAAGCCTAGGACTTAAAAATAAACAGGGAACAGAGAAAAGCATACTTACCTGGCACAGGGGATACCATGATCAACAAGGTGGTTCCTCCGGGGTGAGGCTCACCATTGCACTTCGGTGTTGCTGACCCCTGCGATTGTCCCAAATGTGGATAACTCGAGTGCTTAATTTTTGGTAGCGGTGGACTGCGTTCGCGCTTTCCCCCTTAATAATTTTGAAATAAATAAGTCAAACATTTTTCATGTTAAAATGTTAACATCACGAAAGTTGTAGGAAACTGCTTTCAGAGATCAGTCTCAGCAATAATTTCTACACCACATATTTATGTCTTTAGAGGAACACAAATACACACAACATTGTATTTTATATTCAAGTGAGTATTTCCAATTTCCATAATAATTTATTAATATATTATAATATATGTCCCTTATATATACTATCGTCTTATGCTACCTCACATAAATAATGCTTGTGTGTTAGAATAATATTTGCTTATATATATATCATTATACTATATATTATGGTGCGAATTTTTCCACAAGCAACTGAATAAGCGAACCTCCGCAAGGACCTAGTTCACTGCAATCTGTGTTGTATATACCGCGCTGCACGATGCGTTTAGCCCAATATCTTATATATTATATATATATTATATAATATATATATACTATATATTATATATATATAATATATTATATATTATATATATTATATATATTATATATATCTATTATTATATATATATATATATATTCCAAAAAGTGGAAAAGGTGAGCTTACCTATTATAAATAAAAAGGCAGGAGTTGATTATGTAACATATTATTCATCAACAATTTTTAAATTTTTTTTTTTTTTAACAGAATAAGTTGTAGTTAGAAGGGTAGGAATCGCAAATTATTGACAAAAAAGTTATGTGAAAAGATAGAGAAAAACATTTAAAAAAAGAATTATTTCAGCATTCTGAAAAATAAGATATAAATTAATCAAGTTTGGATAAAGTTAATATTTTGTGACAAAGAAATCTAATAATAATATTACATAATAATAAAAATAATAAATATTGCTTGAGCTTATTTAGTTGGAAGTTTCTTAAGAGTAGGAAAAGAATTCAAGAAGAAAGTTTAAATGGAAAACTGAAGAAATAAAATTTGAAAGTAGATTAAACAATGGAAATTAAATATAATTAATTTTTAAATAACTGCTATCAACTATTTATTTGTTCATCATGTTGGGTTTATGTACTGGTTAAGTTAAATGGAGCGCATTACATTTTGACACAAGATTTAAAAGTCCTTAATTTCGCTCAATTGTATAAAATTGTTATAATTATTATAGAACAACTTCTCTAAAATACTTACTTTGTATTAAACGAGCAAATTTAAGCTTATTTATTCGGACTCGTCTCCTTACTCGTCAAACCTCATATTTAAAAAAGTTCGAATTATTAATATCGAATAATTCTTTACATTATAACTCGAAAAAATTTATTATATTTAATAAAAAATACTATATATATTTACTAGCATATTAAAACTTAAATCAGAAATTAAATTTCTTGTTTTGGAGTACTAAAAAAATTACTTTTTATGTCCGTGTGCACAATATCGAAAATTATAGGAAACATTAGGGAAATAGAGGTCAAGTAAATCACATGGGGCTACGATATATATATAATATATATATATATATTATATGTATTATATATATATATTATAAGTTATATTATTTATATATATATATATATAATATATATATATATATATATATAAAGTAAGTATCAAATTGCGTACTACTAGGAATATAAGTGCGAGTATTAAAATCGAGCGTTACATCTGGTTTCCTTCAGAACGCATAAATTTCTTTCGCACTTTTTTACTAAAGATTTCCCAGTGGAGGAGGAGCAAACTTCAATGAGTCCTATAATAATATTTCTACTTAGTTGTAGTAGATCTCCTTTTTTCTTATTAAATTATAATACAACACCAGATAATGCTGTGGAAATGGATATAAGGTTTATTACTTTTATGCAAAAAAATAACGGAATCAAACCATTGATGAATAAAATACTACTACACCGACATGGTACTGAAGTTTTAGCAAACAGGAAGCAGAAGCAGAAATACTTTATATATATATATATATATATATATTTATATTATATATATATAGTATATATTTATTATATATATATATCTATATATAATTATTAATTAAAGGTGGTCCGGGGGCGAATTTGAGTCCAGGTTAATTTGCAAAATTCGGGAGTGGTCGGGCGTTTTAAAAATGGCGGAGCTAAAATCCGGACCAGAATAATTTCGAGCTCAACTAGCATAGACATACTAGCTGGTAACTTTTTGTTAGCAAATAAGTATTGGACATATTATCCAATATAATATAGTATAATATTATTTACTTATTATATATTATATATATAATATTATATAGTATATATATATATATTATATTATATAATATTAATTATAAATTAAGTTTATATATATTTCGACGTCATCGAGTAAAGACGCGGTAAAACAAGAAGGGAAGCGAAAAATAGAGGAAGTCAGAAGGGGAGATTGCCATTAGGAAGAAGTGAACCTCGTGTGTACCTTATTGGGAATGGTGATTGAAATGTTACTCGGAGAACAATATTTTCAGGAAGGAGAATTACTCTTTCATTTGTGAGATGAAAACTATTTTAAAAAGAGAAAAAAATAAATAAAAAATACAATATTCTTATTTAATAAATTTGAATAATAATTTAAACGTTTACATTAAATATCTTTGAAGTACGTAATTTAAGGGTCGCAATTCCTTGGACTGACAATTTCTTGTAGTTATTTAAACAATATAAAATAATAATTACAAAAGTTTTGAAAATTTAGCTAATATTTAAATTTCTAGCGATAGTTGAAGCTGCGTTTTCCCGAAGGGTCGAATCATAGGCGCGCCCTTGGCCAATTTTCTCTTCGCCTGTGACAAGCGCCGGAACATTGTCTTCATCATGCCGACTTTTTCGCAAACGCTGGCCATAGTTTCAATAAAAAAAAAAAAACCCACACCAAAGTGCATAAATGATGACTATAAATATATTATTATATATACTATATTATATATATATATATAATATATAATAATTATATATATATATATTATATATATATTATATATATATATATATATATTATATTGCTTGTGTAGTTAGTGTGTGTCCGGCGCGCGCGTTGGCAAGGTCAGATTTTCGTGTTTCAATCAGCACAATAGTGCCAGCTCGGCGTATTTGAGGGATTTTTGGTGGATTTCGCGAGTTAAAAAACATCGTTTGTCAGTTTGAATCCATTGTTGATCTGGGCTTTTTGCGTTTAAGGAAATTAGAGCAAAAAAATGTTGGCTTTTTGTTGTAAGAAAATGTTCTGTCGGTAAATTGTTCGCATTCAGTATTCATAATGCAATAATAACTTCTCAACCAAACCACCTTTTAATAAAATGAATGCATAGACTCAGTATAACAGAATAAATATCTATATAATAACGATAAATTGGTTTTAGAAATTTAAAAAAAATAATGCTATAACAATTTCAGAAAGTGTACAGAAGGAAATGAAACTTCTGTTGTATATACTTACCCTGAATTAAAACTCTTATTACAAAGAAAGTTAACCTAAATTCGATTTTAAGTCTTCGCTACGAAGCCTATAATAAACAAGGAATAAAAATTTGAAAGAAAAAATAAATAAATTTACAAATAGGAAATAAGTTCTAATCATGATTAACTAACCTAAACAACATTATGCAATATTCATTAGCTACTAAGCAAATTTACAAAATTATCAACTTTAATGAATTTTTCCTGCACGTAAACGTCTAGATATTGTAATTAAGATTAAAATAATAAATTCCACATTGAAAAAAATTAAAATTAAACCATCACATAATATATATATATATATATATATATATATATATATATATATATATATTATATATATCATTTGTATAATATATATATCTAGGGGCATGTACTAGAACAGGTTCCGGCCGGACGCTTACTTGGTTCCAAGCCGCTATTTACCCGGAACTTTCCACTTTTCAAGTGTCTTTCTTAAAAAAAATTTTGATTTGTCATTTACTCAGTTATGATTATGCATAAAAAATAATATAGAAAATTGATGTATGTGAACAAATTATATGATAAAATGACCTCAACTTTATACTTTCGAAAACTTTAAATATGAAACATTTTCAAAATCAAACCGTTAGCTGGGGATACATAAAATTTGCACAAGTGGCTATTTACTTTTTATTTTCTATTAATATATTATTATATTAAAAGATTAACTTTAAGTAAGAAACTACTACAAATAAATTATAAACAATGATTAAAGCAAATTTAAAAATTTAAAAACAAGGTATTCCATAATTTTCTTACTAAAAATGGAAACTTATATTTGATTTTTGAAATGTTGTGGTGTTTAGGGGAAATAAAAGTTGCTCTCCATCTGTTGAGGAGTATAAAGTGATCTCTTAGACCTCAAACGCAGATTACCACTTCTAAAAAAACATCTCAGACACATCACTGATGAAGGCGAGCATTTTTTAGCTACCAATTAATAAAAAGGTATTTTATTGATGTTGCTCCACCATTCTAACCTTCTTCTTCAGACTCTTTTTGAAAAACAACGATTTTTCTTGGCTGAGATAATTTCCATCCATTACAAAGTCCACAAGCACTTGAGACTTTTTATTATTTTTCTTTTTTTTTCAACCTTTTTTTGCTTGTTTTCGCCATCTAAAATTAATAATAACAAATTTAAATGGCAATGACACTTTTTAAATCGGAATGCAGATAAGAAGTAGAGGGTTGTCTTTACAGAACTAAAGACGCGCACAATATGGAATGACAAATGCCAGAGTATTTCTAGAAAGACTCACTTGTTAATCAGACAAGTTTTTCAGTAGATGTTGTTAAGGTCTAGCGGAGGTAATATAAGTTTCCGGTTCAGACGAACCAACAAAAATATCTGTTCGTACATCCCTAATATATTTAATATATATATCATATTATATAACTATATATATATATTTATATATATATATATATATATAATATTATATAATTATATATATATATAATATAGTATATATTAAATATACTATATATATTATATATATAATTACCGCTCTCTGCCATCAATCCCTTCAAGGAATTATTAAACACTAAATTCATAATTTGATCCCATCAATTATTGTCAAGATGTTGCATTCCTAAACATGAACCAAAAAACGTTACATAGACTGCATCGAACTTAACAGAATTAGAAAAATAGTTTTAACACAATCTTTTTTGACGAAAATCTGGGTCGGTCCATTCTTGGGTAGCACAAATCTTGAGAATCACCCGGTTTCTTCGTAAAGGGGACGGGGACTAACAAGTGATTATATATATATATTATATATATATATATATATATATATATATATATATACTATTATTATATATATATATATAATATAATGATACTATATAATATTATAGTCTGTCAAATGTTACAATTGAGGAATATAGGAAACATTAATTGGTGTTAATGATAAATTTATCATACTAGTACTTTCGACAAGTAATTTACAAATTTCAAAATATATATATAATAGTATATATATAATATAATATATAATATATATATATATAATATATATATTATATATATATATATATATATTAAATGTGATGTTCTTATTGGTGGACCCTCCCGCGAAGTATGCCTCACTTGTTTGGTGGCCAAAGGTGGAGCAAAGCCCCAATCACTTCGCCGAAGTACAAAAATCAGATTAATATCGTTGATCCCGCATGGGGATCGTATCAGATATTAAGCTGATAAGAACAGATACTACACTTTGATCTTAGCCAAAAGGCCGAGAAGCGATAAACCTTCAGCCATACTTTGAGACTTATAGCTCGCTTCTGTTGTAAATCGTACGAGTACGTGACGTCATCACAACAGATCACGAAAAGTAAAAACTGATGAAATCGAATACAAAAAGCTAAAACTTCATTATATCAGTAAAGGTTAAATTGGGTTTATATATATAAACTTATAAAAATTTAAATTTTAAAACGTTATTTAAAGCTCATCAACAAAAATATGATTAGCAATAATAATTAAAAAAGCTAAGATAAATCAGTTTCCCTTAAATTCTTATCTGTGTTTCGTATTGATTAAAAGAAAAAATGAAATAATAATAAATAAACAAATAAATAAAAAATACACATTTCCTTAATGTCCGAAAAACAAATAAATTGCTTAACTAAACGAATTCCTTTGAATTTTCAATTCAAAATTACAATACAGGTAAAAACCAATGTTTTAATTTCTAATTTAAAATTTTTTAAAATATGCAGACACTATTTCTGTTTCGTAATCTTAAAAAGAAATTTCCATATATTAAATACATTCACAATCAAATATGAAAAATACTACAAACGTATAAATACACACCATGGCGGATGGTTTTGGGTGTGCAAGCCTACAACTTAAGAATAAACAGGGAACAGAGAAAAGCATACTTACCTGGCACAGGGGATACCATGATCAACAAGGTGGTTCCCCCGGGGTGAGGCTCATCATTGCACTCCGGTGTTGCTGACCCCTGCGATTGTCCCAAATGTGGATAACTCGAGTGCGTAATTTTTGGTAGCGGGGGACTGCGTTCGCGCTTTCCCCCTTAATAATTTTGAAATAAATAAGTCAAACATTTTTCATGCTAAAATGTTAAATTTCGTTTGTTGTAGGCAAATTCTTTCAGAGATCAGATCTCTAGCAATAATTTTCTTTCACCACAATATCTATGTCTTTTAGAGACACAAATACAACCAATACATTTCATATTTTAACTTCAAAATGATTTTAATTTCATAATAATTTTATATATATATATATATATATATATATATATATATATATATATATTATATATATATATATATATAGTATATATAGATATACTATATATAGTATATAATATTATACATATATAATATATATATATTATTATATATATAATATATATATTATAATATAATAGATGGTGAATTTTCCACAAGGCACTGAAAATAATCAGCGACATCGCAAAGGGACCTTAGTCACTTGCCAATTGTGTTGTAATGACGCGCTGCACGATTGCGTTAGCAACTATATATATATCATTATAATATATTATATATATTTATATTATATATATTATATATTAATATATATATATAATATATATATAATATATATATATAACATATATATATATATATAATATTATTCCAAAAGTGGAAAAGGTAAGCTACCTATTATAAATAAAAAGGCAGGAAGTTGATTATGTACATTATTATTAATAACATTTTTTTAAAAACTTTCTGAGTTTAGATAAATTACGTAGTATTAATAGAACAGTGAGAATAGGAAACATTTAGACAAAAAGTATGTGAAAGATAGAGGAAACCTTTAAACCTCAGCATTCCTTAAAGATTCTGAAATAAGATAAATTATTTCAAGTTTGGAACAGTGAATAATAGGGACAAAGAATCTAATTAATAATTAATAATATAAAAATAAATAAAATTATTGCTAGATTGAGTATAAAGCTGGTTGAAAGTTTTTTTTTCCTTTTTAAAAAGAGAAAAGGGGGGAAAAAACAAGGGAAAATTATTTTTTTCTTTATCGAGAAAAAGGAGCAAACAAAGTTTAAATTGGAAAACTGAAGAAATAAAACTTATGAAAATGTAATAGTAATGAATTAAATATTCAAATCTCTTTTTAATAAATGCTATTCAAACTATATTCTTTGTTCATCTGTTGGAGTTACTGTACTGGTTAGTTGACCAATGACGATTACATTTGACACAAAGATTTAAAAAGTTCTTTGAATTTATAGTATAAATTTGTTTATAAATAAAAGAACACCTTCTCTAAAATACTTACTTTGTATTAAAAAACCCTAAGTATAAAGAAATTTAACTTGATATCGGTCTGCCTTATCGTCAAACCTCATATTTAAAAAAGTTCGAATTATTAAAATCGAATATCTCTTTAGATTATACAAAAAATTTATATATTAAATAAAAAAATAGTAATAATATATTTGGAAGCAGAATCATTCTAGGGGTGAAATTAAATTTCTTTTTCTAGGGATGACCTGACCTAACCTAATGTCTTCGGTGCACAATATTAAAGATTTAGGAACATTCTTTAATATTCGAGTAAGTAATTCACTATGGCTATCAATAATATTATATATATATATATATTATACTATTATATATATATATATATATATATATATATATAATATATATTATATACTATATATATATTATAACGTAAAATTTAAATAGTAATTCAGATATTAGGAATATAAGTAAGAGTTTAAAATCGAGCAGTTAACTCTGGTTTCCCTTCAGAACGCATAAATCTTTCGCCTTTTACTAAAGATTTCCGTGGAGGGGAGCAACTCAATGAGTCTATAATAATATTTCTCTCAGGCCTAACGGCCTTAATAAGATTAAGTAAATTAAATATTATAAAGGCAATAAATTTTGAAAATCAATTAATTAGTATTACTTTTTGCAAAAATAACGAATCAAAACCAATGGATGACTAAATAAACTCGACTACACCTACATGAGTAGCTGAAGTATTAGCCAAACCAGGAAAGCAAAGCGAAATACTTTATATAGATATATAATATATAATATATATAATATTATTATATATATATATATTTAATATTATATATATATAAATATAATTATATTATATATATAATAGATAATAAAGGTGGTATCGGGGACGAATTTGAGTCAGGTAATTTGCAAATTTCGGGAGTGCGGTTCGGGGATTTTAACAATGGCGGAGCAACTCGACAGAATAATTTACGGACTCACTAGCACTAGCTTAACTAGCAGTAAACTTTTGTTTTAGCCAAATAGTATTGACATATTTTTAGGTATATAGTATATATATATATATATTATAGTATAGATATATATATATATCTCTTTCTCATC
>JABUQX010004213.1:77500-84025 GCA_015478945.1 Trachelipus rathkii | reverse complement strand
CAGAGAGAGATACCCACACACCACCACACACACGACACACAAGCACACACACACACACAGCACACACACACACAACACACACACACTTACATTGAGGACACTTTCAGTAAGGTAACATGAATATATTTTTAGCTTATCTCCGTTTTAGACCTATCACATGCAACCCTTCAGAAATTATCAAACACGAACCTGAAATGATTTTACACTATAGCCACTTGCATAAAGGGATGTACAATACTTATTATATTTATTAAACAAATTGGTTTGGCAACGGCGCATCATACAGAGGCGATTTGAACAACACTGTATAGATTTGGGTGCTGAGTTATATATAAATCGACGAGCTACTCGATGGACCATTCTTAATCAAGAGCTCTTACGATCAACACTTTAAGGCACATTCGTTAGATTCTGTACACACACACACACACACCACACACACACACACACAACACACACACACCCCAGCACCCACGTGCCACACACCACACAAACACACACACACACACAACACACACCCAACACTTTCAGAAGGTAACATGAAATATTATCGCAAAGGTTGATTATTAATAGAGGTAATAAAATAACTTTGTTATTCACATTTTATTATTCAGAATATTTGTACATAGAAAACATTAAACATTGTACAATAAACATAGATGGGTATTTATAATATATTAAATGGGGATTAAAATGCCCTTAAATCCATAGGATGCTGTTCGAAAAGAATTTTTGATAGAAAACCGCTTATCAGCTGTATGTTGCATCATCTTTGTCCCGGATACAATACTAACACCTCCATATTTTCCGGGCTGAAAAGTTGTAGTAGGAACACTATAGCATAACCCTCCTCTGTTACTACCGTTTAAATTAGCATTAGGATTCTGTGACTCGTCTATTCGAGCGGTCTTTTTATGAGGCAGGTCATCGTTTCGTACATCATCTTCATCGACATTATCCAATTGTATTTCATTCATTGCTTTCACTGTAACATCATGGTTTTTGATATCATCATACAATGACTCATCGTGACCTATACTATTTTCAGAACTATGATCATACACCAACTTTAGCAGTTTTTCAAAATTGATAGTATCTTTTGTATCTTTATTGATTGTAAGGCCTTTGGCTTTTACAATATATTTTATATTTCCATCTGCAGTTCTTATTCTAACAGCATAAGACTTTGGTCCAGTACACACAAAGGAATCACCGTAGGCCCCAGGACCGTAATCTGCTATTTCATCTGTTAGTTCACCTAAAAAGTTTCCTGTTTCAGGAACTCCATCGTTTTCACCAGCGACAAAAATACAAGAATCTGTATCGCAGTACAATGCCCTTTGTTTGACTTTGTTAAGTAACTCGTATAATTTTATACGTGCATATGCAGTTGTAAACGATGCGATAGGAATATTTGTAGCAGTTGATGATCGTTCGGCTAGCGCATTTTTTACAACTGTCACAACATATTTACTGCCTATTGGAATAACGCTAGGGACTTCAATATCGCTTTGGTTTATTAGTTCCCATACTTGTTTATCGCTAGTACATACTACATCTTCTCTTGTAGGTGTATTTTGTGCAAATTTTCCCCAAAGAGAATTGAGACACAATTTTGCAATGAATCGCATCCCAGGATTTTTCTTGATATTGTTAATATCAAGTTCGACACCTTCCTTTTCTTTGAAAAGACGGATAAACTCTTTAAGTTTTTCCTCGAAATCAGGATCGTCCTCGTGAATATTATTTGGCAGACCTGAGGCCTCTGTCTTTATTTTTTAGGAAGTGGTTCACATATCCTTCAAATAAAAACTCCTTCTCTTTAAACGACCAAACCTCAAATATTTTAAGTATTTCGTAACCCATCTCTATTGCCAATTGAATTTCAGGTGTTGTGTATACACCTTCAATGGCTCGTTCATTCTTATCATGATTGCATTTCGAGCTATTATCTTTAACACATTTTACACAGAGTGGAAATATTAGTTTATTTTTGGTTCGTTCAGCGAGGACAGGGATGTATAAGTCTTGAGGAGGAAAAATCTTAATGTAAGCTGCGCCGAAATATTTATCATTGAGTCCATTCTTGAATGATTCAATGTCTGGTACTTTATCACCTATTAGTTTTTCTGGGGGACCACAAGGGTATTTCATTCGCTTCTGAACATAAGGATAAAGTGATGTGTAGTCTAAATACATGATCTTCTGTCCTTTAGTTGGAGGATAGTAATGTACGAAGGGTTCAGTACGGCCTCCAAGCAATGAATTGTCAATTATGAGCCTGTTGTTAACAACATCATTACTAAGACGTTGAATATAGTCACTAATGCTTATATTTTCATCGGTATGATTAGGATCTTGAATAATCTGGGTCTTTTGTACCTTCCATTCACATTCCCACACACGTATGACATTAAAACCGGCTTCTTTATACCTATCTTCTTGTTTCATGGTGAGATTGTAGCGGTCAACAGCCGATACGTTATGCAGCGTACCTTTTCCTTTATTACAGCCTTTATGTCCATGCCATGCACAACCATGGTATAAAAATGCTGTTTTCATACCGTTCATATATCCGAACCCGTCAGGGTAAAGCCACTTGTTCTTAATTTTGAACCCTTTCTCTCCACCGTTGCGGGCGTGCCTTATGTTTATATTGTTCAATTTTTCCTGATACATAAGCCAGCGAATTGCTTCATAGGTGAAAGGCTTAGGGTTCTCTCGACCTAGAATAGTAATTTTTTCCTCAGGCATAAACACATTTTTATAAAGTGTAAAACATAAAGATGCAATTGTTGTGTTGTTATCTAGACAATCTATATCAAATTCTTTAATGAAACTGCCCCTAAACTTCTCAAAACATTTTCTTAGTATATTAACATCTTGTGTACAGTACTTTTCACATTCTTCAAAAATATTGTATTCTTTACCTATAAACTTATTATAGTACTCTTCAAATGCTTGCTTTTCATTTGTCGACATTTTTTCTATTTCGAAGAATTTCTTATCTGGAATAAGTCCTTTATAATTCAGGGTGTCTTCATTTAAAAATGTATAGGGAAAGAAACCCTTGGAATTGTCTTTTTCACAGACACCCATGCATTTAGGCAAGCTTTTCAATGCACATGGTGTAAATAATAATGTATCCCTGAAGACTATATTTCCATTCGTACCCATTGAAATGATTTTTTATTGCCTCTTTTTTATAGGATGTTGCTGATAGATTTTGAACTTGGGTGGGTCAATAATGCTGCGTATACGAACTGATGATCAAATTTACCACCATTATGTGCTGTCACAATTACTTTTGATTTAGGTCTTTTACTTGAAAAGTCCATTAGAAAATCAATGAAATTTCCTACAGGTCCTTTTTCAGCCTCCAACTTAAATGTTCTTGTTCTTGGACCGCAATGTGAACATACTTGCTCCCCTTCTTTATCGGTACATACATCACATATCATCTGGCTTACCAGTAAATAAGGACTCAATTCTATTTTTCTTCTTCCTTTATCATCATAACCTTTATCTTCCTGGTATGTCTCGATATCGTAGTAACATGTATAAACCTCTGGATCAGTATCTTTCTTATCATCCTTCTTCTTATTTTTCTTTTTCTTCATGTAACATATATGGTATTCATCTTCTTTAGGCTCGTATTTTTCTTTACATATAGTACAATAAGCTTTTGTACAGTCGTGTTTGAAACTACCATAGCGATCAGCCTTTATTTGTTCAAGGCAGAGTTTACAAATCTTAATTTTCTTACACGTATTATTATCTTGGTGTTTTTTATAGCAATCGGAATTGTAAAATTCACGATTACATTCATTACACTCATGCGAATATCACCATTGTGGTTAATGGCTCGACCCTTATCTCTAACACACTGTCCTACTCCGTAATGTTCACAACACTAATTTATAGGTGCCGATATTATTACTCGTTGAAAGTGTAACAATTTGCAAAAGATGCATCATCTATGCATTTTTTTCTTGGTAATTCTTCCAAAAAACATCACTTTAACTTGTCTTCAGTATAGCAAGTAATGATTAACTCATCAATCGCCTTAAATGTATAAAGGGTCGTCTCTGTTCTCATTCGTTGGATGGATTATAAAGTATTTTTACTCCATTACCATCAGGGCCAAACACAACTATCCGGCATTTTTCGATATTCTCGATTTTTTTCAAAATCAGAGTTACTATGAAAGAATCTGTATATTCCATACCAGCATTCCTTTAGCTATGTTTTTTGCAGTTTTTTCAATGTATACGCCATGCATATTCTTTGACCTCTACAACATTCACGAGCTATTCTTCCTCAACAGAACAAACAGCTTTGAAAGCACAACCTACAGCTCCTTCCTCGATATATTAGACAATGTAACGATGTTTGAAACTAAGATTTTGTGGTTCGAATGCATCAGTTTTACAGTAATCACCTTTTCTTTAGCTATCATGAACACAGTAGCTACTACTTTGAATTTGGTAAAGGTGCCTTGTCACGACTGGAATGAACCCTTCCATACGTCTCATCATCTCTTTCACCGCAATATTGTCTAATATATCCCTATAACTGATGTTTACATAGTATTTCCTATCAGGTGCCTGGTCGTCACCGAACGTGAAATTGATTCCAACCCTCATACGTGTACTATCATATTCTAAGTCTTTTAATACAGCATCAACAACTTCACTAACAACCATTTCGAATGACGATTCAAGATCTCTAGGTCCATGGAAGAAGTTTTCATCAATAACCTTTACTTCATATGTATGACGTTCCATCGACTTTTTTAGTTTCTCTACAGAGATGTGCGTTATGTCTGTTATAGTGGTCTTCCTCTTCTTATTAGCAGCATTCATCATCGAAGGATTAGCCTGTAATGAATAATCATTATTATTTATGATACAGTAAACAATTAAGGTCAAGTTTGCTTGCAAATAGGTCACTATGTCAGTAATATATTAGTTTAACATAGTATTTCTCATTCCTTATATTAAATATATCTACACAGCAACAACAGCAACATACCATTTTTAATCGATGCGACGATAACGATACGAAGGATGCTTTTTACCCAAGTGTATGGATGTATATTCAGTACGTTTCTGGAAAAGAATCACTTTTTTAGACATGTATAAATTATTTACCCTCTATTGTTAATTGATAATGTATTTAATTACTTTACGTTATTAATTATTGATCAGATTTTTTATATATATATATATATATATATATATATATTTATATATATATTATATATATAATATATATATATATATATATATATATATATATATATATATATATATATATATATATATATATATATATTATAAAAAAATAATTTATATATATATAATTAAGGAAAAACACTTACTTCTCTGAATAAGTATTGATTTTGAAAAATCCTCATGTGTAGATATAAAAAAAACTTGGATGATGATACTACAGAATCTAACGAATGTGCCTTAAAGTGTTGATCGTAAGAGCTCTTGATTAAGAATGGTCCATCGAGTAGCTCGTCGATTTATATATAACTCAGCACCCAAATCTATACAGTGTTGTCAAATCGCCTCTGTATGATGCGCCGTTGCCAAACCTACCAGTTTGTTTAATAAATATAATAAGTATTACATCACTTTATGCAAGTGGCTATAGTATAAAATCATTTTCATGTTTCGTGTTGATATTTTCTGAAAGGGTGCGGGAGTCTAAAACGGAATAAGCCTAAAATATTTCATGTTACCTTCTGAAAGTGTTCGATGTAAGTGTGTGTGTGTGTGTGTGTGTGTGTGTGTGTGTGTGTGGTGTTATGGTATGTTAGGTTTGTTATTGTACATAATATTCTTATGTTGATTAATAATAATATAATATCAATAATAATAATAATAATAATAATAATAATAAAAATAATAATAATAATTATAAAAACTACTGTTTAAGATAAAAACAGATGTTAAGTAAGGACAAAGGGGAACAAAGTAATAAATCTATTTACACTTCTCATGTGTCAAAAGATATTGGGAACAAAGTAATAAATCTCGTTACCCTTCTCATGTGTCAAAAGATATTAAGATTAATGAGTCATTCCTTGAATTTCATTGGCTGTCCGTGATGGCATAGCAAATACAATTCTCTGATTGGCTACCCTTGAACGTACTAAAATTGCGCAATGTTTAGGTGTCTGGTAGAGAGCAATTTACCTACCAATGTTCTAGTTGTGAGCCTGCAGGCAAAGCGATCGCACGCGTTATTGGTGTTGTGAGATCTATGTGGAATAATAATAATAATAATAATAATAATAATAATAATAATAATAATAATAATAATAATAATAATAATAATAATAATAATAATAATAATAATAATAATAATAATAATAATATTTTGTACGGTTGCGCATAGTAAAGACCGAGATTGCTATGCTGACTTCTGCTGGTAAGCTGAAACTTCTAATTTTAGTTACCTTGTTAATGAATGCTGTATGGCAGTTAGGCTAGGATGAGATATATTTTTGTT